>JASVEL010010989.1:0-148283 GCA_032618575.1 Nicotiana noctiflora
AAGACCGAGAAACCACACAAGCTAGAACCCGGCCGGACTCCGAAAGATCCAGCCTACCAAACTGTCTGGCCAAAGCCTGAACATCCATTTCCATAGGCCTCTCCGAAGCCGGTAGATATGCTAAACTCCCCAAACTCTCTCGCCCGACGACTCAAGGCATCAGCAACCACATTAGCCTTGCCCGTATGATAGAGAATAGTAATATCATAGTCCTTCAGTAGCTCCAACCATCTCCTCTGATGCATGTTCATGTCTTTCTGCTTAAGCAAGTGCTGCAAGCTCCAATGATCAGTGTAGATCTCAGAAGGAACCCCATATAAATAATGACGTCAAATCTTCAAGGCGTGAACAATGGCAGCTAGCTCCAAATCATGAACAGGGTAATTCTTCTCATGTACCTTCAGCTGTCTCGATGCGTAGGCAATCACCCTACCGTCCTGCATCAATACCGCACCGAGTCCAACTCGTGAGGCATCACAATATACAGTATAGGACCCCGAACCCGTAGGCAACATCAATATAGGGGCCGAAGTCAAAGCTGTCTTGAGCTTCTGAAAGCTCGCCTCACACTCGTCTGTCCACTGAAAGGGGCACCCTTTTGGGTCAATCTAGTCATAGGTGCTGCAATCGAAGAGAACCCCTCTACGAAACGACGGTAATAGCCCGCCAAACCGAGGAAACTGCGAATCTCAGTAGCGGAGGAGGGTCTGGGCCAACTCTGCACGGCCTCCACCTTCCTCGGATCTACTCGAATACCGTCACTCGACACCACGTGGCCCAAAAATGCCACTGAACTCAACCAGAATTCACATTTAGAGAACTTGGCATAAAGCTGCTTCTCCCTCGGAATCTGAAGCACTATCCTCAAATGTCGCTCGTGCTCTTCCCGGCTCCGGGAATATACTAGAATATCATCAATGAAGACAATCACGAACGAGTCCAGATAAGGCTCGAACACACTGTGCATCAAATTCATAAAGGCTGCTGGGGCATTAGTCAGCCCAAAGACATCACGAGGAACTCATAGTGACCATACCGGGTCCTGAAGGCAGTCTTCGAGATATCTGGCTCCCGAATCTTCAACTGGTGATACCCAAAGCGCAAATCAATCTTAGAAAACACATGTGCGCCCTGTAGCTGGTCAAATAAATCATCAATACGGGGCAAAGGATACCGGTTCTTCACCTGTAACCTTGTTCAGCTGACGATAGTCAATACACATACGCATGGAACCTTCCTTTTTCTTCACAAATAATACAGGAGCACCCCAAGGCGAAACACTGGGTCGAATAAAACCCTTGCCCAATAACTCCTGTAATTGATCCTTCAACTCCTTTAACTCAGGAGGAGCCATACGGTACGGTGGAATAGAAATGGGCTGAGTGCCCGGCAACAAGTCAATAGCAAAGTCAATATCTCTGTCGGGCGGCATGCCCGGATGATCAGCTGGAAATACATCAGCAAAGTCACGTACCACATGAACAAAATCAATAGAGGGAGTGTCAACACTGACGTCCCGCACATAGGCTAGATAAGCAGCACACCCCTTCTCAACCATACGCCGAGCTCTGAGAAAAGAAATAACACGGCTAGGGGTGTGATCTAGAGTACCACTCCACTCAATACGTGGAATGCCTGGCATAACCAGCGTCACGGTCTTGGCGTGACAATCAAGAATAGCATAATGGGGCGACAACCAGTCCATGCCCAGAATAATATCAAAATCGACCATCCCGAGCAGCAATAGATCCGCTCCGGTCTCAAAATCACAAATGGTAACCAAACACGACCGATATACGCGGTCCACAGCCAAAGAATCACCCACCGGAGTGGAAACATAAATGGGGGCACTCAAAGAATCCCGAGGCACACCCAGGTGAGAAGCAAAGTAAGAAGACACATATGAAAAAGTGGAACCAGGGTCGAATAGAACCGATGCCTCCCTGTGACTAACCATAATAATACCTGCGATAACAGAGTCAGATGCAACAGCCGCAGCGCGATCAGGAATAGCATAGAATCTGGCCTGTCCCCCCTCTCGAGGGCGGCCTCTGGAACCCTGACCCCCGCCCTTGGATAGCTGGGCAGGTGGAGTGGCAGCTGGGGCTGGAATGATAGCCTGCTGGCCCTGAGAACCACGCGGATGCTGTGATGACTGATGAGGGGCTCCTCTCCTGCGCCTGGGGCACTCCCTAACCAGGTGGCGAGTATCCCCGCACTCAAAACAAGCTCCGGGAGGACGCGGTGGCTGTGACTGACCGGCCTCACCCCCACTAGTCTAACCCCTGGAAGGACCCCGCGCAAGAGGTGCACTGGAAACTGGGGGAGCATAATAAGGCTCCTGAGGTGCTGGAAGACCTGGAGTACTACCGGCTGCAGGCAATGCCGAGTGAACTGGTCGACCAGAATAACCCCTGCCAAAACGACCGGCTGATGAAGTGCGGGCGCCAGAGAAATGACCCGACTCACGAGACCTCTTGGCCTCTCTCTCTCTCCGCTCTCTATGGAGCATATTCTCGATCCTCTTGGCAATGCTAACTGCCTGCTGATAAGATATATCTGTCTCAAGCTCTCTGGCCATGCTGGATCGGATAGGCGGAACAAGGCCCTCAATAAATCTCCGCACTCGCTCCCGAACCGTGGCTACCAAAGCCGGTGCATGCCTGGCTAGGCGGGTGAAACCGATAGCATACTCCGATACTGACATGGAGCCCTGTCGCAACCGCTCAAACTCCGAGCGCCAAGAATCCCTAAGGCTCTGTGGAACAAACTCCCTCAAAAACAGATCTAAAAACTACGTCCAAGTCAATGAAGCAGACTCCTTTGGACTATCCAACTCATACGTGCGCCACCATTCATAAGCGGCCCCACGAAACTGAAAAGCAGTGAAGGAAACCCCGCTGGTCTCCACAATCCCCATAGTACAAAGAATACGATGACACTCCTCCAGAAAACCCAATGCATCATCTGAAGCCAAACCACTAAACACTGGAGGGTCATATTTCTTGAACCTCTCCAATCTACGCTGCTCGTCCTCACAGGCAGCTGGTCCACCTCCGGACTGTGCTGGGGCAGCAGGAGGCATAACCAAAACATCTGGAACCTGCCCCACTGGCACACGCTGCTCTGGTGTAACGGATGCGGGAGTCTGGGCCCCTCCCCCGGCCTGAGATGTAGTTGCAACAAGAGGAAGCAATCCTGCCTGGGCCAAAGTGGTATACATGCTCATGAACTGAGCCAGGGTCTCCTGTAGTGCTGGAGTAGTAGCAGCTGTAGTCGGTGTACCAGGTGCCTGCGCTCCAACCTGGTCTACCGGTGGCACCTCGGCGGCAGCGCGCGATGGTGCTGTGGCTGCACCTCGGGCGCGTCCTCGTCCTCTACCTCGGCCCCGGCCTCTGACGGCAGCAACAGGGGGCGCGGGTACCTGATCATCGCGAGTAGCTCGTGTCCTCACCCTCTGTGAGAGAATAGAAAGCAATAGTTTAGATTTTGATGCCAAAATGTCGCACGACAAGGAATCCAAAAGAAATGAAGAGTTTCCTAAACAGTTACATAGCCCCTCGTAGATAAATACAGACGTCTCCGTATCGATCAGTGAGACTCTAAGTAACCGGTCTGTGTCCCGTGACTCCTATGAACCTAGAGCTCTGATACCAACTTGTCACGACCCTAGTTCACCAATTGTGAACATGTCGTGATGGCACCCAGTCCCCACGACTAGGTAAGCCTAACACGTTGCGGAATATACAAGTTATAAAAACTTAAATAAGAAACAGCGGAAAAATAGCATAAAAGATATGTAATCCGTGCCGCTTGGCACATACATCCATCACACAATGAATAAAACACTACCAAGATCCGAAACCCCACGGTAACACAGACTAAAAGAGAAAATACAACTGTGGCTCTATGTGTAAAGAGTATCTAACAACGAAATGAAGAAAAATGTCAACTAGTACTACTAGAATAGAAGGAAAGCCTCCGGATCCGCGGACGTAGCAGATCATACCTCGAGGTCTCCAGAAAAGCTGCGAAAATCACCTAGCACGAGCCTGCTCTGATGTACCTGGATCTGCACAACAAAAGTGTGCAGAAGAGTAGCATGAGTACACCACGGCGGTACTCAGTAAGTGCCAAGCCTAACCTCGATGGAGTAGTGACGAGGTAGGTCGGGGCCCTACTGAGAAAACAATAATATAATGATGATAACAAAATAAACAGTTTAAATGATAATAATTTCCGAAATAACAACATTATGATAATTACTGCAACTATCTACAATCAAGCTAACAACAAATAACCAACTCAAATAAACGAATCCAGGATCTGTGGGAATTGAACCCACAGTCCCATTCTCAGTACTTCTGGGTCTCCGAGAATCGAACCCGCAGCCCATATCTCAATAATATCTCAATAACTCAGGATCTCCGGGAATCGAACCCGCAGTCCCTACCAATAAGTCAGGATCTCGGGAATCGAACTCGTAGTCCTCATTTCAATAATCTCGGGATCTCGGGAATCGAACCCGTAGTCCACATTTCAGTAATCTCAGGATCTCGGGAATCGAACCCGTAGTCCACATTTCAATAATCTCGGGATCTCGGGAATCGAACCCGTAGTCCACATTTCAATAATCTCGGGATCTCGGGAATCGAACCCGTAGTCCATATTTCAATAATCTCAGGATCTCGGGAATCGAACCCGTAGTCCATAACCACAGCAAGTAAAGGAATACACAGAGAGAAGTATAATATGCTTAATGATAACTTCGTCGATGAACAGCGCCAGCGATTACCAAAAAAACTCAAGTAAGTCAATTAAGCAACTAGACAGTTAGATTCTATCAAATCATGCTTTTCTAACTACTACCGGGTAGGAATATCGAATTTAACAACTAAGAACAGGAATATCACTCATTGAACATTTTGAGTAAAGTATGTGTTCAACAACCAGCGCATGTACAAGCCCGTCACCTCGCGTACAAGGCATTTAAAGTATCACAATAGTATCCTAGGGGTGAAAGTCCCCCACACGAAGTTAGACAAGCCACTTACCTCAATTCCGGTACAAAACCGCTAAGAAATAACCCTCTTGCCGCGAATGTCGGACTCCACAAGTGTAGTATCCGATAAAAATCAATAGAATCACATCAAAATAGGCCAATTGGGCATTACCCAATCAAAATAACTCAAAATACACCAAAACCCACAAGTTGCCAAAACCCGACTTTCGGTACGCTTATCGAAAAATCACGAAAATTATATATTCGGGTTCCTTATCTCAATACGAGTCTAGGCATATAAAATTTACCAAAAACGGACTCCATTTGCCCACTCAAATCAGAGATTTTCTAACATTTAGGCCTAGGGCTCAAACCCACCTTTAATCTTCTAATTTCAGTGAAATAATCACGGATTTCATGATAAACCAACGAATTAAGGTCAAGAAACTTACCCTCGATGATTTCCCGATGATATCCCAGCGTTTCCCCTTCAAAATCCTCTCTTGGAGCTCAAAAATGGCGTTTTTGTGTATGGGGGTCGCGGGTGTTATGTTCTGAACTTAAGCTCACTGCCAGACATTTTCCTTCATCGCGTTCGCGTGGCCTGTCACGCGTTCGCGATGCTCTAACCCATTTACCCTTCGCGTTCGCGTGAAACCACTCGCATCCGCGATGCACAGCCGGCTAACCCTTCGCGAACGCGGCGCTAGTCCACGCGTTCGCGATGACCTTATTTCTCATCCAACCCGCTTTGCTCTTCGGGAACGCGACACAGGGATCGCGAACGCGGTGCCTCTCCTTCTCCCACTACGCGAACGCGACGTATTGGACGCGAATGCGATGCTCTGCAGTACCCAGCCTACGCGAACGCGAACAAGGCCCTCGCGAACGCGATGGCTTAAATCAGCACATACCAGCAGTTAACAGCATTTCCAAAATGCATGAAATAGCCCGATTGGACCCCTGGATTCATCCCGAGACCCCCCGGACCCCAACGAAAACCACCAACATATTCCAAAACACGATACGAACTTGTTCCAATCATAAAAACACCATCCTAAACATCAAAATCACCAATTACACACAGATTCAAGCCTAAGTTTCTTCAAAACTTTCAAAACTAACATTCGACCCAAAACCCAACCAAACGACGTCCAAATGACCTGAAAATTTGCGGACATATCCAAAATCACATAACGAAGCTACAGAAATTGTCGGAATTCCATTCTGACCCCCGAATCAAAATCTTACCTATCGTTCGGATTCGCCAAAATTTCAACCTTCGGCATTTCAAGCCTAATTGAGCTACGGACCTCCAAAATACATTCCGAACGCGCTCCCAACCCCGAAATCACCTAACGGAGCTAATGGAACCATCGGATTTCCGTTCCGAGATCGTCTTAACACTGTTCCGGCTACGGGCCATTTTCTAGCTTTAAAGTTCTCATTTAGGGACTAAGTGTCCCAAAATGCTCCAAATTTTAGAACCGACTCTCCCGGCAAACCACAATAGTAGAAATGAACTTAGGGGAACAGTTAAATTAGGGATTGGGGCGTAATTTTCTAAAACGACCGGTCGGGTCGTTACATCTTCCCACACTTAAAGATTCGTTCGTCCTCGAACGAGCATAGAAAACATACCTGGAGTAGTGAAAATATGAGGGTACTGGCTGCGCATATCTCCTGCTCGGTCTCCCAAGTCGCCTCCTCGACCGGCTGGCCCCGCCACCGAACCTTTACCGAAGCGATGTTCTTTGACCTTAGCTTTCTGACTTGCCTGTCTAGAATGGCTACTGGCTCCTCAACATAAGACAGATCTTTGTCTAGCTGAACAGATGTGAAATCCAACACATGCGACGGGTCACCATGGTATCTCCGGAGCATGGAGACATGAAATACGGGGTGAACTCCGGCTAGGTTGGGAGGTAAGGCCAACTCATAAGCAACCTCCCCAACACGCCTCAAAATCTCAAAAGGGCCAATAAATCTAGGACTCAGCTTTCCTTTCTTCCCAAACCTCATAACGCCCTTCATGGGCGAGACTCGAAGTAGAACCCGCTCGCCAACCATAAAAGCCACGTCGCGAACCTTCTTATCCGCATAACTCTTCTGTCTAGACTGGGCTGCACGAAGTCTGTCCTGAATCACCTTGACCTTGTCCATAGCCTCCTGAACCATATCAGTACCTAGCAACCTGGCCTCGCCCGGCTCAAACCAACCCACGGGAGACCCGCACCTCCTACCATATAGGGCCTCATACGGCGCCATCCGAATACTAGACTGGTAGCTGTTGTTATAAGCAAACTCCGCCAGTGGCAAGAAGTGATCCCATGAACCTCCAAACTCAATCACGCACGCACGGAGCATATCCTCCAAAATCCGAATAGTGCGCTCGGACTGCCCATCAGTCTGGGGGTGAAATGCTGTGCTCAGCTCCACCCGAGTACCTAACTCCTGCTGTACAGCTCTCCAGAACCGTGAAGTGAACTGAGTGCCTCTATCCGAAATGATGGAAACTGGAATACCATGCAGCCGAACTATCTCCTTGATATAGATCTCCGCCCAGTCGCTCCGATGAATAAGTAGTGCTCACCGGTATAAAATGGGCGGACTTGGTCAGCCGATCCACAATAACCCAAATGGAATCAAACTTCCTAACAGTCCGTGGAAGCCCGGATACAAAGTCCATGGTGATGCGCTCCCATTTCCACTCTGGAATCTCAATCCGCTGCATCAATCCACCCGGACGCTGATGCTCATACTTCACCTGCTGGCAGTTGAGGCATCTGGAAACATAATCAACTATATCCCTCTTCATCCGCCTCCACCAGTAATGCTGTTTCAAGTCCTGATACATCTTCGCGGCACCCGGATGGATGGAATACCGCGAGCTATGGGCCTCTGCTAGAATCAGCTCTCGAAGATCATCTACATTGGGCACACAGATACGCCCCTACATTCTCATAACTCCGTCATCCCCAATGGTAACATCTCGAGCATCACCACGCCGATCTCTATCCTGAAGGACAAGCAAATGAGCGTCGTCGAACTGACGCTCCCCGATGCGATCAAATAGAGAAGGCCAAGAAACCACACAGGCCAGAACCTGGCTGGGCTCCGAAAGATCCAGTCTAACAAACTGCCTGGCTAAAGCCTGAACATCCATCGCCATAGGCCTCTCCGAAGCTGGTAGATATGCTAAACTCCCCAAACTCTCCGCCCGACGACTCAAGGCATCAGCAACCACATTAGCCTTGCCCGGATGATAGAGAATAGTAATATCATAGTCCTTCGGTAGTTCCAACCATCTCCTCTGACGCATATTCAGGTCCTTCTGCTTAAGCAAGTGCTGCAAGCTCCGGTGATCAGTGTAGATCTCAGAAGGAACCCCATATAAATAATGACGCCAAATCTTCAAGGCGTGAATAATGGAAGCTAGCTCCAAATCATGAACAGGGTAATTCTTCTCATGTACCTTCAGTTGTCTCGATGCGTAGGCAATCACCCTACCGTCCTGCATCAATACCGCACCGAGTCCAACTCGTGAGGCATCACAATATACAGTATAGGACCCCGAACCCGTAGGCAACATCAATATAGGGGCCGAAGTCAAAGCTGTCTTGAGCTTCTGAAAGCTCGCCTCACACTCGTCTGTCCACTGAAAATGGGCACCCTTTTGGGTCAATCTAGTCATAGGTGGTGCAATCGAAGAGAACCCCTCTACGAAACGACGGTAATAGCCCGCCAAACCGAGGAAACTGCGAATCTCAGTAGCGGAGGAGGGTCTGGGCCAACTCTGCACGGCCTCCACCTTCCTCGGATCTACTCGAATACCATCACTCGACACCACGTGGCCCAAAAATGCCACCGAACTCAACCAAAATTCACATTTAGAGAACTTGGCATAAAGCTGCTTCTCCCTCGGAATCTGAAGCACTATCCTCAAATGTCGCTCGTGCTCTTCCCGGCTCCGGGAATATACTAGAATATCATCAATGAAGACAATCACGAACGAGTCCAGATAAGGCCTGAACACACTGTGCATCAAATGCATAAAGGCTTCTGGGGCATTAGTCAGCCCAAAAGACATCACGAGGAACTCATAGTGACCATACCGGGTCCTGAAGGCAGTCTTCGGGATATCTGGCTCCCGAATCTTCAGCTGGTGATACCCAGAGCGCAAATCAATCTTAGAAAACACATGTGCGCCCTGTAGCTGGTCAAATAAATCATCAATACGGGGCAAAGGATACCGGTTCTTCACTGTAACCTTGTTCAGCTGACGATAGTCAATACACATACGCATGGAACCGTCCTTTTTCTTCACAAATAATACAGGAGCACCCCAAGGCGAAACACTGGGTCGAATAAAACCCTTGCCCAATAACTCCTGTAATTGATCCTTCAACTCCTTTAACTCGGGAGGAGCCATACGGTACGGTGGAATAGAAATGGGCTGAGTGCCCGGCAACAAGTCAATAGCAAAGTCAATATCTCTGTCGGGCGGCATGCCCGGAAGATCAGCTGGAAATACATCAGCAAAGTCACGTACCACATGAACAGAATCAATAGAGGGAGGGTCAATACTGACGTCCCGCACATAGGCTAGATAAGCAGCACACCCCTTCTCAACCATACGCTGAGCTCCGAGAAAAGAAATAACACGGCTAGGGGTGTGATCTAGAGTACCACTCCACTCAATACGTGGAATGCCTGGCATAGCCAGCGTCACGGTCTTGGCGTGACAATCAAGAATAGCATAGTGGGGCGACAACCAGTCCATGCCCAGAATAATATCAAAATCGACCATCCCGAGCAGCAATAGATCCGCTCTGGTCTCAAAATCACAAATGGTAACCAAACACGACCGATATACGCGGTCCACAGCCAAAGAATCACCCACCGGAGTGGAAACATAAATGGGGGCACTCAAAGAATCCCGAGGCACACCCAGGTGAGAAGCAAAGTAAGAAGACACATATGAAAAAGTGGAACCAGGGTCGAATAGAACCGATGCCTCCCTGTGACTAACCATAATAATACCTGTGATAACAGAGTCAGATGTAACAGCCGCAGCGCGATCAGGAATAGCATAGAATCTAGCCTGTCCCCCCTCTCGAGGGCGGCCTCTGGAACCCTGACCCCCGCCCCTGGATGACTGGGCAGGTGGAGTGGCAGCTGGGGCTAGAATGATAGCCTGCTAGCCCTGAGAACCACGCGGATGTTGTGATGACTGATGAGGGGCTCCTCTCCTGCGCCTGGGGCACTCCCTAACCAGGTGGCGAGTATCCCCGCACTCAAAACAAGCTCTGGGAGGACGCGGTGGCTGTGACTGACCGGCCTCACCCCCACTAGTCTGACCCTTGGAAGGACCCCGCGCAGGAGGTGCACTGGAAACTGGGGGAGCATAATAAGGCTCCTGAGGTGCTGGAAGACCTGGATTACTACCGGCTGCAGGCAATGCCGAGTGAACTGGTCGACCGGAATAACCCCTGCCAAAACGACCGGCTGATGAAGTGCGGGCACCAGAGAAATGACCCGACTCACGAGACCTCTTCGCCTCTCTCTCTCTCCGCTCTCTAGGGAGCATACTCTCGATCCTCTTGGCAATGCTAACTACCTGCTGATAAGATATATCTGTCTCAAGCTCTCTGGCCATGCTGGATCGGATAGGCGGAACAAGGCCCTCAATAAATCTCCGCACTCGCTCCCGAACCGTGGCTACCAAAGCCGGTGCATGCCTGGCTAGGCGGGTGAAACCGATAGCATACTCCGATACTGACATGGAGCCCTGTCGCAACCGCTCAAACTCCGAGCGCCAAGAATCCCTAAGGCTCTGGGGAACAAACTCCCTCAAAAACAGATCTAAAAACTGCATCCAGGTCAATGAAGCAGACTCTCCGGACTATCCAACTCATACATGCGCCACCAATCATAAGCGGCCCTACGAAACTAAAAAGCAGTGAAGGAAACCCCGCTGGTCTCCACAATCCCCATAGTACGGAGAATACGATGACACTCCTCCAGAAAACCCAATGCATCATCCGAAGCTAAACCACTAAACACTGGAGGGTCATATTTCTTGAACCTCTCCAATTTACGCTGCTCGTCCTCAGAGGCAGCTGGTCCACCTCCGGGCTGTGCTGGAGCAGCAGGAGGCATAACCAAAATATCTGGAACCTGTCCCACTGGCACACGCTGCTCCGGTGTAACGGCTGCGGGAGTCTGGGCCCCTCCCCCGGCCTGAGATGTAGCTGCAACAAGAGGAAGCAATCCTGCCTGGGCTAAAGTGGTATACATACTCATGAACTGAGCCAGGGTCTCCTGTAGTGCTGGAGTAGTAGCAGCTGTAGTCGGTGTACCAGGTGCCTGCGCTCCAACCTGGTCTACCGGTGGCACCTCAGCGGCAGCGCGCGAGGGTGCCGTGGCTGCACCTCGGGCACGTCCTCGTCCTCTACCTCGGCCCCGACCTCTGACGGCAGCAACAGGGGGCGCGGGTACCTGATCATCGCGAGTAGCTCGTGTCCTCACCATCTGTGAGAGAATATGAAGCAATAGTTTAGATTTTGATGCCAAAATGTCGCACGACAAGGAATCCAAAAGAAATGAAGAGTTTCCTAAACAGTTACATAGCCCCTCGTAGATAAATACAGACGTCTCCGTATCGATCAGCGAGACACTCTAAGTAACCGGTCTGTGTCCCGTGACTCCTATGAACCTAGAGCTCCGATACCAACTTGTCACGACCCTAGTTCACCAATTGTGAACATGTCGTGATGGCACCCAGTCCCCACGACTAGGTAAGCCTAACACGTTGCGGAATCTATAAGTTATAAATACTTAAATAAGAAACAACGGAAAAATAGCATAAAAGATATGTAATCCGTGCCGCTTGGCACATACATCCATCACACAATGAATAAAACACTACCAAGATCCGGAACCCCACGGTAACACAGACTAAAAGAGAAAATACAACTGTGGCTCTATGTGTAAAGAGTATCTAACAACGAAATGAAGAAAAATGTCAACTAGTACTACTAGAATAGAAGGAAAGCCTCCGGATCCGCGGACGTAGCAGATCATACCTCGAGGTCTCCAGAAAAGCTGCGGAAATCACCTAGCACGAGCCTGCTCTGATGTACCTGGATCTGCACAACAAAAGTGTGCAGAAGAGTAGCATGAGTACACCACGGCGGTACTCGGTAAGTGCCAAGCCTAACCTCGATGGAGTAGTGACGAGGTAGGTCAGGGCCCTACTGAGAAAACAATAATATAATGATGATAACAAAATAAACAGTTTAAATAACAATAATTTCCGAAATAACAACATTACGATGATTACTACAACTGTCTACAATCAAGCTAACAACAAATAACCAACTCAAATAAACGAATCCAGGATCCGTGGGAATTGAACCCACAGTCCCATTCTCAGTACCTCTGGGTCTCCGGGAATCGAACCCGCAGCCCATATCTCAATAATATCTCAATAACTCAGGATCTCCGGAAATCGAACCCGCAGTCCCTACCAATAAGTCAGGATCTCGGGAATCGAACCCGTAGTCCTCATTTCAATAATCTCAGGATCTCGGGAATCGAACCCGTAGTCCACATTTCAATAATCTCAAGATCTCGGGAATCGAACCCGTAGTCCACATTTCAATAATCTCGGGATCTCGGGAATCAAACCCGTAGTCCTTATTTCAATAATCTCAGGATCTCGGGAATCGAACCCGTAGTCCATATTTCAATAATCTCAGGATCTCGGGAATCGAACCCGTAGTCCATAACCACAGCAAGTAAAGGAATACACAGAGAGAAGTATAATATGCTTAATGATAACTTCGTCGATGAACAGCGCCAGCGATTACCAAAAAAACTCAAGTAAGTCAATTAAGCAACTAGACAGTTAGATTCTATCAAATCATGCTTTTCTAACTACTACCGGGTAGGAATATCGAATTTAACAACTAAGAACAGGAATATCACTCATTGAACATTTTGAGTAAAGTATGTGTTCAACAACCAGCGCATGTACACGCCCGTCACCTCGCGTACAAGGCATTTAAAGTATCACAATAGTATCCTAGGGGTGAAAGTCCCCCACACGAAGTTAGACAAGCCACTTACCTCAATTCCGGTACAAAACCGCTAAGAAATAACCCTCTTGCCACGAATGTCGGACTCCACAAGTGTAGTGTCTGATAAAAATCAATAGAATCACATCAAAATAGGCCAATTGGGCATTACCCAATCAAAATAACTCAAAATACACCAAAACCCACAAGTTGCCAAAACCCGACTTTCGGTACACTTATCGAAAAATCACGAAAATTATATATTCGGGTTCCTTATCTCAATACGAGTCTAGGCATATAAAATTTACCAAAAACGGACTCCATTTGCCCACTCAAATCAGAGATTTTCTAATATTTAGGCCTAGGGCTCAAACCCACCTTTAATCTTCTAATTTCAGTGAAATAATCACGGATTTCATGATAAACCAACGAATTAAGGTCAAGAAACTTACCCCCGATGATTTCCCGATGATATCCCAGCGTTTCCCCTTCAAAATCTTCTCTTGAAGCTCAAAAATGGCGTTTTTGTGTATGGGGGCCGCGGGTGTTATGTTCTGAACTTAAGCTCACTGCCAGATATTTTCCTTCATCGCGTTCACGTGGCCTGTCACGCGTTCGCGATGCTCTAGCCCATTTACCCTTCGCGTTCGCGTGACACCACTCGCGTCCGCGATGCACAGCCGGCTAACCCTTCGCGAACGCGGCGCTAGTCCACGCGTTCGCGATGACCTTATTTCTCATCCAACCCGCTTTGCTCTTCGCGAACGCGACACAGGGATCGCGAACGTGGTGCCTCTCCTTCTCCCACTACGCGAACGCGACGTATTGGACGCGAACGCGATGCTCTGCAGTACCCAGCCTACGCGAACGCAAACAAGGCCCTCGCGAACGCGATGGCTTAAATCTTGCCCAGTGATCTGCAGTTTTCTGCAGACTTTTCATGTTCCAAAATGCCGGATGATGGTCCGAATTCATCCCGAGGCCTCCGGGACCCCAACGAAAACCACCAACATATTCCAAAACACGATACGAACTTGTTCCAATCATAAAAACACCATCCTAAACATCAAAATCACCAATTACACACGTATTCAAGCCTAAGTTTCTTCAAAACTTTCAAAACTAACATTCGATCCAAAACCCAACCAAACGACGTCCAAATGACCTGAAAATTTGCGGACATATCCAAAATCACATAACGAAGCTACAGAAATTTTCGGAATTCCATTCCGACCCCCGAATCAAAATCTCACCTATCGTTCGGATTCGCCAAAATTTCAACCTTCGGCATTTCAAGCCTAATTGAGCTACGGACCTCCAAAATACATTCCGAACGCGCTCCCAACCCCGAAATCACCTAACGGAGCTAATGGAACCATCGGATTTCCGTTCCGAGATTGTCTTAACACTGTTCCGGCTACGGGCCATTTTCTAGCTTTAAAGTTCTCATTTAGGGACTAAGTGTCCCAAAATGCTCCAAATTTTAGAGCCGACTCTCCCGGCAAACCACAATAGTAGAAATGAACTTAGGGGAACAGTTAAATTAGGGATTGGGGCGTAATTTTCTAAAACGACCGGTTGGGTCGTTACACTAGGTGGCAAGGCAAGTTTATATGCCACCTCTCCCACACGATCAAGAATCTCGAATGGCCAACAAACCTAGGGCTAAGTTTGCCCTTCTTTCCAAATCTCATCACGCCCTTCATAGGCGACACTCGGAGCAATACTCGCTCCCCAATCATGAAAGTTATATCTCGAACCTTGCGATCTGCATAGCTCTTTTGTCTAGACTGAGCTGTGCGAAGCCTATCTTGAATAATCTTGACCTTATCTAAGGCCTCCTGAAATAAATCGGTACCGAATAGCCGAGTTTCTCCCGGTTCAAACCATCCAACAGAAGAACGACACCGCCTACCATAAAACGTTTCATAAGGAGCCATATGGATGCTCGATTGACAACTATTATTATAAGCAAACTCTGCCGAAAGCAGGAATTGATCCCATGAACCTCCAAAATCATTAACACACGCCCGAAGCATATCTTAGGATCCCATTAGCATCTAAGGTGACCTGTTTAGCACCTCTTCGCTGAACCGTGTCCCTCACAAATTGATTGGCCAATGACTGAACATCCAAAGCAATTGGCCTCTGATTGACTGGAATATAAGCAAGACTGCCCATACTGGCTGACTTCCTACTCAAAGCGTCAGCCACCACGTTTGCTTTTTCCCTGATAATATAAAAAGGTGACATCATAATCTTTCCGCAATTCCAGCCACCTTCTCTGCCTCAAATTCAACTCTTTTGTTTAAACAAATACTGAAGACTCTTATGATCGGTGTATACTTCACATACTACACCATACAAATAATGCCTCCAGATCTTCAATGCGTGAATAATCGCCGCCAATTCTAGATCATGCACTGGGTAATTCTTTTCATGCATCTTCAACTGCGTCGAAGCATAAGCGATAACCTTACCATCCTGCATTAATACCGCTCCAAGTCCTGTACAAGATGCGTCACAATAAACTGTATAAGGCCCTGCACCCGTAGGTAGTATCAACACTGGCGCGGTGGTCAAGGCTGTCTTGAGCTTCTGAAAGCTCGCCTCACACTCCTCTGACCACTCGAACTGGACACCCTTCTGAGTCAACCTGGTCATCGGGGCTGCAACAGAAGAAAACCCCTCTACAAATCGACGGTAGTAACCTGCCAATCCCAAGAAACTCCGGATCTCAGTCACTGAAGCTGGTCGAGGCCAATTCTGGACTGCCTCAATCTTCTTTGGTTCCACCTGAATACCTTTCACTGATACAATGTGGCCCAGAAATGCCACCGAACTCAACCAGAACTCACATTTTGAAAATTTGGCATATAGCTGATTACCTTTCCAAATTTGGAGAGCCACTCTGAGATGCTGCGTATGCTATTCCTAACTTCGGGAGCATAACAAAACGTTATCCATGGGTACTATCACGAGCCCGTCTAACTAGGGCATGAACACCACGTACTTATACACATAACCATGACTTTGGCGAAAAGAGTCGTCCCTAAATTACAACATTGCCAATTAACTATGTGTTGTCAAATACCTTATTCTACAAATACCACTTTACTCAGAATGAGGTATGGTGACCTCGTGATTATTTTCACGAATTAATGCGTCATATTTATCCTTACCTGGTGCTCGTCTCAAAGGCTAAGCTCAACGGTTTCAAAATAGAAATGGCTAAATATGAATAGAAACTATACAAGAATTGTCAAATAGTCCTAACGGACATGACTCTTATTTACGAATGCAATACGAAAATATTAATTTATAAAAGAAGAATTTTAAACACATAACCTCTTACTACCAGGACCCAGTCCTCATATGATATCCACCGCAGCTTGAAGCTCGGCTTAGAAATATTTCACATTATGCCAAAAATTGGAAGATCTCATCCTCAACTCTGAATCACAGTGCTTGCACATCATATCATCTGAAATTTTTCATTTCCTTTCTTTCTTCCTTTCAATAATTGTCCGTCAAAGATAATCACGACATAAAATGAACCCTCATATTGATAGGGCACACAATTAATGATTAAAATTAGTTATTCCGAGAATCATATCAAAACCCACTGTAATAAGTAATATAAAGTCACTCTTAGCCTCATGGATATTTAGTGACTAACACCTAATAATAGGGATGTCTATCCTCATGTAATATCTCAACGTGAGTATTTCCATAAGCAGATTTGATGATTACGATGCTCACTCATGAATGGAGCATGTTAAAAGGACTCGCCTAAATTTTCTTTCAAAAACCAAATCAAACTAAGGGAAAATTGTTCTGTCTATAACAATCTGAATTATACGTATGATGACCACATCTGGTGTAGTGACCTCCTCATATCATAAAAATTATATCACTGGCTGGGTCTCCACCTCTAAAATTTTTACCTCCACCTCTAACATCCTGACCTATACATCTGGCTGGCCATGTAGGATAAATATTAACTGCAATGGAACGTGTAGCCCGAGTGCTTTCCTAAAATTGTATTTCTCCAAAATTCCACATTCACAACAATTCCTTTAAGGATCAGTTAACTTATTGCTCATGACAATATATATATTCGGACACAGTCATTGTGACCTGGTACAACCGTTCAGATCGCATATACTACATATTGCGGAGAATCTCGGGGTGACGTCTTCATAACATTTTCTAAAAATAGAGTTTAGTAGATAGCGTTGCATTGGCCGGCTTGCCCTCTTGGTAAGCTTGTCACAAACATTGATGGCCAATTTCCTCTTTTGCTATGTTGGCTTAACACTGCTGAGCTACCCCGTTTACTCACAAACTCTTCGTTATTCTCCGGGGCGATTTCTTACCCCATGAAAGGAACCAACCTTAAATATGTATAAATTATTTAGAGGACCTTTCCATACCATATATATACAGTCCAATAACTCACCATATTTGTCCTCCACAACTCCAACACATCGACCGGACGTCAAGGTCCGTTGAAACCCAACACGATTTATTAGGTGATCACCTGATATAGTTGCATCTTCCGTTGGGACCATAACTGGTGTGGTAAATACATTATCTTCCCACTACTTCGGTGTGCCTTCCGTAGCACAGTAAAATGAACCCCTCGCATTCGACTATTCCCACGTTCTGTAATTCCTCATAAGAACTGTCAAGCACAATCTCGTGGGTTCTCAAAAGATGCACCGCTGAAGGTGGTAGCGAAGACTTTGGTGAAACCTATCCGTCATCCGTAAGACTTTTGAAGGCATAGTTGATCTATCACCAACTCGCATCATTGTTTGACTGGATAAGCGGTACGTGACTTCGCCATTCGTGGGAAAACAAGAGTGGAAATTCAACTTAACATTTTGAAGAACAAATTCGCACGATAAGAAAGAACAAATGAGAAACTTTTTCCTAACTCAATAGACTCTGGAGGACAAGTACAGACGTCTTCGTACTTACCTCTCAAACTCTACTAAGCTTGTTCGTGAGTGGTGAGACCTATGTAACCTAGAGCTCTGATACCAACTTGTCACGACTCGGATTTTCCCCCAATATCGGGATCGTGATGGCGCCTACTCGTAGTAGCTAGGCAAGCCACTGTATTCATACTATCCCGTTTTTAATAATATTTCATAATTAATTTATCAACAAAACCATAACTTTAATTAAATAAGTGCGGAAGACTTTATCGAAATAGAAATAACCAGTTACAAGGTAAAATCATACTGAAATCCTCTACCCAAGACGTGGAGTCACCAACTCACGAACTACTACTGAATACTACACATAAAAGTCTGAAAGAAATATAACATAATCTGTTTTTCTCGGATCAAAGAGACTGCATCTAGTAACATAAGTAAAGAGAGAGACGCTGGGCCTGCGAACGTCTGCAAGCTACCTCGGTCTCAAATATGATCAACTCCCACGCAAAAGATTTACTGCTGCTGCTCTTGATCGTAACCTGGACCTGTGCAAAAACGCACAGAAGTGTAGTATCAGCACAACCGACCCCATGTGTTGGTAAGTGCCTGGCCTATCCCGGCGAAGTAGTGACAAGCCTAGGACCAGACACCCACATAAACCTGTGCAGTTCTATATATATGTATACCACAAGACAATGAGAAATAACCAAGTAATAACGCAATATATATATATATATATATATATATATATATATATATATATATATATATATATATATGTACATAAACATTTATAAGGAAATACTCTACTCTGCAATAACAATCAATAACTCATAATATCCAGATTAATCTAATCCACGGAATTAAATCTTACTTTCGTGTCTCAATTCTTTATTTTTCTTTTCATATCTCGTGGTAGGCGTACCACCCGCTCCCAACTGTATCAATAATTTATATCTTGTGGTAGGCGTACCGCCCGCTCCCAACTGTATCAATAGGCTACCGG
Organism: Nicotiana noctiflora; assembly: GCA_032618575.1. Taxonomy (NCBI): domain Eukaryota; kingdom Viridiplantae; phylum Streptophyta; class Magnoliopsida; order Solanales; family Solanaceae; genus Nicotiana; species Nicotiana noctiflora. The sequence goes on from JASVEL010010989.1 coordinate 19,039, forward strand.
CAACTATGGCCAATGCCAAGATTCAAATCACTTTGTGGTCGGCGTGCCACACGTTCCCATTTCTTATCATAAAAGTGGTCGGCGCGCCACACAATCCCATTTCTTATCATAAAAGTGGTCGGCGTGCCACACGATCCCATTTCTTATTATAAAAGTGGTCGGCGTGCCACACGATCCCAATTATTTAATATATATATTACCACAAATAACAAGAATTAACCAAGTAATAACACAATAAGGAATATCTCAAAAGAACTCAACAATTAACAACAGTTAATAAGTTCACAAGGAAAATAAGGTATAATGGAAACACAAGCAATATCAAGTCAAGGAATAGCAAGTAGTTGCACGGCATCACCCAAATAAAATATAATGGAAAAACAAGTAATATCAAGTCAAGGAATGACAAATAGTTGCACGACATCACCCTTCGTGCTTTTACTCTCATCCTCACCAAATAAGCAAATAAAGTGCACGGCATCACCCTTCGTGCTTTTACTCTCATCCTCACATCCATAGTACGGCATGATCCTTCGTACATGGTTCAATAACAAGGCACGGCATTATCCTTCGTGCATAATCAATAAAACATGGCACGGCATTAACCTTCGTGCATAAATAATAAAACATGGCACGGCATTAACCTTCGTGCATAATCAATAACAAGGCACGGCATTAACCTTCGTGCATAAATAATAAATCATGGCACGGCATCACTCTTCCTCACCCAAATAACAATCACAGTTAAGGGCAGAGAAAGAAAACAACAAAAAATGAACCGTACCGGCAAGGGACACAATAATCATTTCAACAAAGTCCCTGCAAGGGCAATCAATATCTCACTTCACAACAAGTCCCGGCAAGGGAGAACAATAACAATTCTACAACCCGGCAAGGGTTCAACAATTTATCTTCAAAATATCTCACAACAAGTATTAACAACGACTCACGGTCATGCTAGACGCCAGTGTATGGATGCTCGTCACCACAGCCCATACACCGCACTCGATCACATAACACATAGCACATAATCCTATTCCCTCAAGCTAGGATAGAACAAACACTTACCTCGAATGTTTATGAACAATTCAATCCGTGGCAATGTCTTTTTCTTTCAAATTTGGCTCCAATCCAATCGCATCTATACACAATTGATTTAATATCATCAATACTACTCAACAAACTAATTCATAAGGCCAATTACAACTTTTACAACATTCTGCTCGGAATAGTAAATTTCGACCCCGGGCCCATATGATCGGAATCGGGGTTCGGACCAAAATCCGGTTACCCATCCCCCCACGAGTTCAAGTATATGATTTGTTTCAAAATCGGACATCAATTCGAGGTCCAATTTCCCAATTTATGAAAAACCCTATATTCTATCAAAAACAAGAAATTCTACCATGAAAACCTTTGATTTCTATTGAAAAACATGTTTAATGATGTTAGGAATTGAAAGAATTAAGTAAAAAGTGACTTACAATTGTTTTGAAGAAGAAGGAATTCGTGAAGAATCGCAAATGGGTGTTTTTGGTTTGTAAAAAGTGAAGAAATGAACTGAAAATCGTGTTTTACAGTCTCTGTGTTCGCATTTGCGAACATGGGTTCGCAATTGCGAACCCCGACCAATTTCTGGAGTTTGAAAAATAAGCTAAGGCTGGGAAGTTCGCATTTGCGAACTTTTGTTCGCATTTGCGAACACTGGCAGGAAAGGGGAATGTTTGCATTTGCGAACAGTGGTTTGCATTTTCGAACACATGCAGTAAAGGGAATTGTTCGCATTTGCGAACTATAGTTCGCATTTGCGAACATAGGCAGGACAAGGGGATGTTCGCATTTGCGAACAATTGTTCGCATTTGCGAACAAGGCTGGGCATGAGGGGCTTCGCATTTGCAATAATGGGTTCGCATTTGCGAACCCAGCCTTGAACTGCCTTCTTTGCATTTGCGAGAAATGCTTCGCAAATGCGAAGCCAACAGCTGGGTGAAAAACCAGCAGTGCATAAATTCAGAATTTGATCCTACGGCCTATCAAATCTTTACCCGAGCCCCCGGGCTCCAAACCAAACATGTACACAACATCAAAAACACATTATGAACTTGTTCGTGCGATCACATCGCCAATATCACATCGTTTTCATCAAATCAAGCCTCAAATTCATGATTTTTCATACTTTTGGTTTTCAAAACTTTCAAACTTGGAACTCAAGGTCCAAAACATCTCAAACGACATCCGAATGTCACCAAACTTTACGGAAATCACATATATAATATTTAAGACTTGTACCGGGCGTCGGAACCAAAATACGAGCCCGATACCAAGGTCAATTAATTCATTTCCTTTAACAATTACATCAAAAACAATTTCATAGAAAAATTCATAACTTGGGCTCTAGGCCTCGGAGAATTCGACTCCGGACGCATGTCCAAGTCCCATATTTTCCTACGGACCTTTCGGGACCATCCCATCTTGGGTCCGGGTCCGTTTACCAAAAATGTTGACCGAAGTCAACCATATCAATATTAATATCATTTTTATCCAAATTTCTCATAGAATTCATATTTCCTATCACAAAATCTTTCGGGCTACATGCTCGGATCGTGCACGTAAATCGAGGCAACATAGAATGAGGTTTTCAAGGCCTCAGAAGCTCGAAATGATTAATAAAATAAGTGATGACCCTTTGGGTCGTCACAATTATCATCCTAAAATCATAAATTGTTAGGGTTGATTTAATAAATTAGACTTTTTCAAACCAACACCGCTGACTAAGCACTAAAAATTAATTAAGGTTATAAAATTATATAAACGGAAGATCATATTACTACAATCATATTAATTAAATGGACTTATGTCCATTTGACTAATGGACTTTGATATCGTTGCGTCCTAGTAATCGTTCAGTCCTAATGGAAGAGTTTGTAACCATGACTAATTTTATTAGCTCACAAATAGTATAAGAAAATGACGTACGTCATTAATATGTCATTAAATAAAGAGTTGCTGATGAAATTCTTACTATAGTCTCAATTTTTATTATATCAAAATAATATCCTATTTAATATGGTATTAAATACCATCGTATTAAGATTCCATCGTACTCCCATTTATATTTACCCGCTAAGCGATAATTCCTATTGTACTAAAAGACATATAATAGTACAGTCATACTAATGAGTAGTGTTTATGAACTTAGGAACGTTTAAATAAGGTTATCGTTTCAAATATAGCCAATTAATTTACTAATTGTAGATATTTTTTGGTCACATAATCTATTTTCTTGGGAATATTACATTATATATAGGATTATTAGGGAGTATAAGTTGACACATTATATATTATATTAAATCTATATGACGACCCGGCCCGTCGTCACGGGAATTACCACCCTGTTATGTTGTAAATACATGTTTTATGATTTTATATCAGTGTTAGAGTCTATCGGGTGAGTTAGGAGTGAATTTGATTGAAAATGAGGCATATAGCCTTTGTGAAGGAAACTTGAATAAGGAAAGTCAACTCGGAGTTGACTATTTGGTTAGAGGGCTCGGAATCGGATTCTGATGATTCGGTTAGTTCCGGGAGGTGATTTGTGACTTAAGGGAGCGATCGGAATTGAATTTGGAGGCCCGGTGTAGAAATAGGCTTGAATTGGCTAAGGTTGAATTTTGGCGAAATCCGAACGGTAGGTGAGATTTTGATCCGGGGGTCGGAATGGAATTCCGACAGTTGCGGTAGCTTCGTTAGGTGATTTTGGATGTGCCTGCAAAATTTCAGGTCATTCGGACGTCGTTTAGTCGGGTTTTTGATTGATTGTGTAATTCGGAATGTTTTAAAGAATTTAGGCTTGAATCCGTGTGTAATTGGTGATTTTAATGTTTAGGATGGTGTTTTTATGATTGGAACAAGTTCGTATCGTGTTTTGGAGTATGTTGGTGGTTTTCGTTGGGGTCCGGGGGGCCTCGGGGTGTTTTCGGATGGTTAAACGGAAGAAAATCATGGAAATTGCAGGTTGGGATCCTGTTTCTGTTGTTTCCGCTCCTGCGGAATTATGGGCGCATGAGCGAGTCCGCAGAAGCGGACGAGGGGCGCAGGGGCGCTTGGCTCCGCAGAAGCGGACTCCTTTCCGCTGAAGCGGCACCGCTGGTGCGAGCCAGTGATCGCAGAAGCGGACGAGAAGAAAATGGGAATGGTCCGCAGAAGCGGACATTTGACCGCCTGGGCGAGTCCGCAGGAGCGGACTCTGGAGCGCAGAAGCGGATGTTTCCGCAGAAGCGGAAGTTCCATCGCAGAAGCGGAGGCGCTTAAGCGGCCCTTTGCTCGCAGAAGCGGAAGTGGCCGGCCAGGCCTGGAACCGCTGAAGCGACCCTTTGGTCGCGGATACGGGCTCGTAGGAGCGGAAAATATTCTGCAGAAGCGAAAATCGCTGTAAGTAAGTGTATCAGAAGTTAGAAAAATTTCAGAACATTTCACACATTTGGGTCTCGGCTTTAGAGGCGATTTGGGCGATTTTGAAGAGAAATTCAAGGGAAATCATCGGGTAATCAACTATGGACTTAAACTATGATTAGTATTGATAATATTATGCAATTATATCATGAAAATGGAGGAATTTGGGGTAATTTATGGAGGATTTAGCCCTAGGCTTGAACTTTAGAAAATCAAGGTTTTGAATGGGCAAATGGAGTCCGAATTTGGTAAAATTGATATGCTTAGACTCGTATTGAGATGAGGGTTCCGAATATGTGACTTTCGTGATTTTTCGATAAGCGTACCGAAAGTCGGGTTTTGACAACTTTGGGAATTTTGATATAAATTGAGTTGTATTGATTGGGTGTAGTCCCATTGGCCTAATTTGTTGTATTTCTACTGTATTGGATCAGATTCTACGCATGCGGAGCTTGATTCCCGTGGCAAGGGCATTGCGGAGTAGTCGTCGCGCCGTATTGAGGTGAGTAATAGATATGGGTGATGACCAGCGGGTTCGAAACCCCGGTATACCACTTTGTGACGCTGTATAGCGGCGAGACACGCACACTCTTGAGAGTGCGGGGTCGATCATGAACTGGAGACTATATATTAGTCCGACCCGTTGATACTGTATTATTGGCTATTCTCGAGCCGTCGAACCTCCTTCTCGGATGGTTGCATATATATATATTGTGATAATGGCCACTCTTGAGCCGAGGAACCCCCTTCTTGGGCGGTTGAGTATACATGTGGGCCGTGAGCCAGTTATTGGATCCCGCGAGGATCGTTATCATTGTCTTATCATATAGACATGCTAGTTTACTACTAGTCCGCAGCTATTTTTGTTATTATGCTAATTCCAATCTCTGGAACTTGATATTACTGTTTTCAACTGAAAAATGATAAAAGATGTTTTCAAAACTACTTTTGAGCCTGCGAGGCTGTATTTGCATATTAGCTGACTGGTAGTGGATCGGGCTGCGCGCCGCAGCAGTATATATGTTGGATCGGACTGCACGCCGCAGTGATATTGTGCTTGGGCTGTAGGAGCCCCTCCGGAGTCTGAACCCCCACAGTGAGCACGGGTACCCGAATTGGATCGGGCTACGCGCCGTAGCGGTCATATCATGCATTGCATTGCATTTTAGCTACATCTGCTAGCTGTTATACTATTTTGCTGGTACTTGTTGATACAGGTACAGTCGATATTGATTCTATGACAGGGTATTTGATTACAGCTTTACATAGTGCTTTATTGCGGATTTCTTATCTGCGCTGTCTTACCCTTGTTTATTACCACTGAGTCTGGCGATACTCATTTTACTCCCTGCACCTTGTGTGCAGATCCAGGTACCTCTCAGCAGTGATCCAGTAGCTGTGTGAGGCGACATCTGTGGGATATACGAGGTAGCTGCAGAGTTCGCAGGACCCGATATTCCTTCTTACTGTCCTGATTTTGTATTGACTTTTCTTTCCGCACTTGATATCTTGTAAACCTTTATACATTCATGTTCAGTAGAGGCTCATGACTCTTGACCCTTGGTCTATGGGAGTTGATGTATTATGGGACTTGGTTTCCCCGTTTTCGTTATATGTATCGCTATTGCTTCGTGATTTGATATGCTTAAATGGGCTAAAGAGAACTTCTAGCTCCGTTATTGTTATTGATTGGTCAGGCTGGCTTAGCAATGTGCTGAGCGCCATCACGACCGGATTTGGGGTCGTGACAATCTACCAATATAATAGTAATATATTCATTGGTAACACAATATGATACAAATAAGACTTCAGAATATACATAATTGTATTAGATTGTAGTCAGTGTTACAACATAAAACCTATACTTAGTCAGCATAATTTGTATATGCTATCATGTAGTTATGTATATATGATAATTACTTTATGACATAAGTTCATTGGACTACAAAGGATATTTCGCTATATCATTTATCATAATTACGATTAATAAATGATATATCATACCATATAATTAGGTCCTAGTGTACGTATTGAATTAATATTGCGGATAATATTACTTGCACATTCATATGCTAATGATATGTAACCATTAGATTTGGAATATATAAACTATCGTCCTAGCATTTGGTATCTACTTCACGGGTTGTAAGCCATTTCCATCAGTACGGCATTAGGGTCAATATTTGTTTTAACTATATCGGGAGGAATCTGGAATAACCAATATTAATTTTATAGTCATGTAGCTGTGGACACCCGTAGTTAATTAATAACAATAATTATATATTGTATTATTATTAGTGATCACGGTTTACGACTTTCGCCCTTAATCTAGTACTAACGTTAGAAGCCAAGTGTTGTCCTTGGCTAATTATGTTATACGTATAATGGTGACCAATCATATACCTAGAGTTATATGAATGGATAAAATTATTGGGGACTATCATAAGGGCCCTTATACAGATTTACCAATCTAACAAAATTATTTGGGTTTTCATCAAAGTTCATACATATAGGCGATTGTAATTTAGTATACACATACGGTATGGATAAACAGACTAGTATATTGGTAGATATCATACGTAATCACATACTATATACCACGTTAATAGTGATACTACAGGTGTTATTCAAATACCACACATAGTCCCCAATAATTTTATCCACAAATTCCTAATGTAATATTCAATGGTGTTATACATTGGACACCGTATACATCATGGCTATATGTTATACGTTTTAGAACATGTATTATAATTCCAACAGTACAAGCTATATTGTTTATGTAAATTAGTTATCATTAGTCCAATGGACTTTGAGTAACGCAAAGCAATTGTATATACTCAAAGTTCGGTCAAATATAGATACGCTGTGACATAGTATACATACCAATAACTATGTAGTTAATTGGACTCCACCTATATCTAATCGTATATATCACTATGACATAGTATACTATACCACATAACCCACTAGTTACGATTAGATTTGACTGGTACATATTAGACCAAGAAGTAATTATAACTGGTACTAAATCTGTTATTACATTTAGGGTCGATGTAACTATAGATTAGGTCCATAAAATTTACTTTAATACTATAGTAACTACTATTAATGGTCAAACCCCCTATATTGCAATATTACATTGACAATCGTATTAGTCCAATGGACTTATGTGGTTGTCGTAGGTTTATGCGTCCTAGTATATGAATGAAATAATATTTCATTCAATACGATTGTAAAATCATAGTCATAGGACTTGTGTGATATTACTACAATCGTATTAGTCCAATAGACTTATGTGGTTGTCGTAGGCCGATGTGTCCTAGTATAAACGTATGACATTACTCCCAATACGTTATATAAACGGAAGGTCCTATGACTACAATCGTATTACATTACTCCCAATCTGTTATGACTACAATCGTATTAGTCAAATGGTCTTATATGGTTGTCGTAGGCCGATGTTGTTATATATCGTCCTAGTATATGTGCTCATTCATATACAACATATATACTCCAATGGACTAATTTGATGGAACGTATTACTACACTACACATAAGTCCATGATATATAAACGGAAGGTCCTATTACTACAATCGTATTAGTCCAATGGACTTAAGTGATTGTCGTAGGCCGATGTGTCCTAGTATATGAATGAAATCATATTCATACTATATATCGTGGTTGTTATTTAGTAATTGACCGTGAATGAATATTATTTCATTCATATGCTAGGACGCATCGGCCTACGACAACCACATAAGCCCATTTGACTAAAATCGTATTAGTAATGTGGTTGTCGTAGTAATTGACTACAATCGTATTAGTCCAATGGACTTATGTGATTGTCGTAGGCCGATGATATTTCGTATAGATATTTCATTCATAGTATCAATTACTAAATAACAACCACAATATATAGTATAAATATGATTTCATTCATATACTAGGACGCATCGGTATACGACAATCACATAAGTCTATTGGACTAATATGATTGTAGTAATAAGACCTTCCGTTTATATATCATGGACTTATGTAAGTATATGTATGCTGAGACATTAAATATCTCAGCAGAAAAGTCATGGACTTATGTGGAGTATTATGTGGTGGAAATGATATTAAACAAATCCCTATTATTTAGTCAAATGGCGATAAATATCATTTAGGAAATGGCTTATTATAGGTCCAGATGATTAGTTAGTCCACTAAGTCCAAATATAAAACATACTATTAATAGTCGTAGGCCACATTATCAATTGGATTACTACATTTTGTCAACAGATTTAAACTTTCTATCAACAACGGTCAATCGTATCTATCAGAGCTTTCCAAGATATGTACGTTGATCCAGTCCACGGGAATGTCCTACACAAACCTTCACCATTTTTATAATCTTCTTTTGGGATCAAGAATATTTGGGCCCAATAAATTTGCATATTTTATATATTACTAAAATATACATCATTAACCACTTGAAATGAACTTAATAATGTTTTATTATATACCTTATCCTAAAATGAACTAAATAAACGATTTAATATTTGGATTATTTGGTTCTGAATATTATGGTGAAATAGGAATTGCCTGTAAATGATTGTTAAATATGAAATAGTTAGAATCGTATTAATATTATCCAATACCATGGACATATAAGTTGACGCATTACATATTATATTAAATCTACCAATATACTAGTAATATATTCATTGGTAACACAATATGATACAAATAAGACTTTAGAATATTCATAATTGTATTAGATTGTAGTCAGTGTTACAACATAAACCCTATACTTAGTCAGCATAATTTGTATATGCTATCATGTAGTTAAGTATATATGATAATTACTTTATGACATAAGTTCATTGGACTACAAAGGGTTTTTCTATATATCATTTATCATATTTACGATTAATATATCATACCAAATAATTAGGTCCTAGTGTGCGTATTGAATTAATATTGCGAATAATATTACTTACACATTCATATGCTAACGATATGTAACCATTGGATTTGGAACATATAAACAATCGTCCTAGAATTTGATATCTACTTCACGGGCTGTAAGCCATTTTCATGACACGATCCCGAACCCGGTCGTGATGGTGCCCAGCATACTGCTAGGCCAGCCCGGCCAATCAACAGAAACACGGAGCTATCAGCTCACATTTGACCCTTTTTAGGCATAAACAATGATAGTATAACAATAAAATATCCAAACACCGGGATTAAACATCCCAAACCAGTACAACCTCTTAATAGACGAGGAGTCACAAGTCATGAGCCTCTACCAGAATATATATAAAGTGTGATAGTGTAAACAACTGTGCACAAGTGCGGAACAGACAAAGCAGAAATAAGAATAAAATGAGAATAAACTGGAGAGTCAGCTCTCGACTGTCCAAAAGCAACTCCCAAGCAGCTATAGAATCAAGTCCGATGCGATGTACCTGGATCTGCATACAAGGTGCTAGGAGTAAAGTGAGTACTTCCGGACTCAGTGGTAATAAGCAGGGGTAAGACAGCGAAGGTTAGAATACCCAATATAACACTAAGTAAAGCTATACACAATACCCTGCATCAGTATCAACATGAACAATATCCGAACCAACAATGTCACCTAACAACATAACAGCTAACCGCATAACAGGTATAGCTAAATGCAATGCAATGCATGAATATGACGCGCGTATCCCGATCCATTTGGGTACCCGTGCTCACTGTGGGGGTTCAGACTCCGGAGGGGCTCCTACAGCCCAAGCACATTATCATAATACGCTGCGACGCGCAGCCCGATCCACTACCAGTCAGCTATAATACAGTGCAGCCTCACAGGCTCAAAATGGTATTTGAAAACTCTTTTTATCATTTTTCAGTAGAAAATAGTATATCAGAAATTCCAGAGTTTGGAAAACCATTATGACGGTAATAGCTCAGGACTGGTATCAAAATATCATGTCAATATCATAGAAATAATAACATCGATCCTCGCGGGATCCCAATAACTGGCTCACAGCCCAAAGATATACACAACCATCCAAGTAGGAGGTTCACCGGCTCAATAATAGCCAACAACACAGTATAGTATAAACAGGTCGGACTAAGCCATAGTCTCCAATCACATTCGACCCCGCACTCACAAGAGAGTACGTGTATCACCTCAATAAAGCATCACAAAGTGATATATCGGGGTTTCGAACCCGCTGGTCATCACCCACACCCATTACTCATCTTGACTCGGCTCGACGACTAGTCTGCAATGCCCTTACCACGAGAATCGGCCTCCACAAGTGTAAAATCTGATCAAGATCAATAGAAATACATCAAAATTGGCCAAAGGAACATTACCCAATTGAAATAACTCGAATTACACCAAAAACTACAAAGTTGCCAAAACTCGACTTTCGGTACGCTTCTCAAAAAATTACAAAAGTTACATATTCGGAATCCTCAGCTCAACACGAGTCCATTCATATAAAGTTTATCAAAATCGGACTCCGTTTGCCCATTCAAATCAATAATTTTCCATAACACAGGCTTAGGGCAAAAATTCCCCATTAATTTTCCCATTAACAGCGAAATAATCGAAGATTCTACGATAAAATCACATATTTTGGCCATGAAACTTACCTTCAATGATTACCCGGTGAAATACCCTTCAATTCCCGTCAATTTGCTCTCTAAGAACTCAAAATGGAGGTTTTGCGTAAATGGGTTGCGAATACACTGTTCTGGTTTTTAATATTACTAACAGGTACTTAACACTACGCGATCGCAGCCCTTGGCTCGCGATCGCGATGCACAAAATTTTGATGGCTGGATTTTCTATCTACGCAATCGCAGCCTTTGGCTAGCGATCGCAGTGACCAACCTTCCACTCCTACGGGATCGCAACACTCTCTCCGCGATCGCACAGCTTCCAGACTCGACCTTACGCGATCGCATGAACTCGACCGCGATCGCGTTGCCTTTTGGCACAAAATGGTCCGTTTAGACCCCCGGATTCATCTCGAGGCCCCCGAGACCCCAACAAAAATCACCAACCTACTCCAAAACACGATATAAACTTGTTACAATCATAAAAACACGCCCTTAAACACGGAAATCATCGAATCAAAGTGGATTCAAGCCTAAGTTTCATCTAGAACTTCCGAAACCAACATTCAATCAAAAACCCGACCAAACGACGTCCGAATGACCTGAAAATTTGCAGACATATCCAAAATTACCTAAAGAAGCTACAGGAATTGTCAGAATTCCATTACGACTCCCGGATCAAAATCTCACCTACCGTTCGGATTTTGCCAAAATTCAACCATAGCCAATTCAAGCCTATTTCTACACCGGACCTCCAAATTCAATTCCGATCGCTCCCTTAAGTCACAAATCACCTCCCGGAACTAACCGAATCATCAGAATTCGATTCCGAGCCCTCTAACCACATAGTCAACTCCATGTTGACTCTTCATAAACAACATTCATTTCAAAAGGCTATTTGCCTCATTTTCAACAAGAATCACTCCTAACTTGCCCGATAGGCTCTAACACCGATATAGAAACATGAAACATATAAATGAAAGGATAACGGGGTGGTATTTCCCGTGACAATGGGCCGAGTCGTCACATTCTCCCCCACTTAAGCAAACGCTCGTCCTCGAGCGGGTCAAGAAACATACCTGAAGACTCAAATAAGTGAGGATATCTGCTCCGCATCTCCCGCTCGATCTCCCAAGTGGCCTCCTCCATGTGTCGACCTCTCCACTGAACCTTTACTGATGCAATGTCCTTGGACCTCAATCTCCTCACCTCACGACCCAATATAGCTATAGGCTCCACATCATAGGTCAAGTCATTATCAAGCTTAATAGTGCTAAAGTCCAACACATGCGATGGGTTGCCAACATATTTCCGGAGCATGGATACGTGGAACACTGGATGAACCCCCGATAGACTGGGTGGCAAAGCAAGCATATATGCCACCTTTCCAATCCTCCTGAGGATCTCAAAAGGCCAATGAATCTTGGACTGAGCTTTCCTTTCTTCCCAAATCTTATGACGCCTTTCATCGGCGAAACCTTCAGTAAGACTTTCTCACCCACAGAATAAGACACATCCCGAACCTTCTGGTCCGCATAACTCTTCTGGCGCGACTGAGCTTTGCGAAGTCTCTCCTGAATAATCTTCACTCTATCCAAAGCATTTTGGACTAACTCTATCCCCAACAACCTTGCCTCACCGGGCTCAAACCAACCAATTGGAGATCTACATCGTCTCACATATAAAGCCTCATACGACACCATCTGAATGCTGGATTGGTAGCTGTTGTTATAGGCAAACTCTGCGAGAGGCAAGTAATCAGCCCATGAACCACCAAAGTCAATAACACAAGCTCTCAACATATCCTCCAAGATCTGAATAGTATGCTCGGATTGTCCGTCCGTCTGAGGAAGGAATGCAGTACTCAACTCAACCTGAGAGCCCAACTCACGCTGAAATGTCCTCCAGAACTGCGAAGTAAACTGAGTACATCTGTCTGATATGATAGAAACTGGGACTCCATGCAATCTAACTATCTCCCGAGTGAATATCTCAGCTATCGCTCCGAGGAGTACGTAGTACACATAGGAATGAAGTGAGCTGACTTGGTCAGCCTGTCCACAATAACCCAAACTGAATCAAACTTCCTCGATGTCCGAGGGAGTCTAGTAACAAAGTCCATAGTGATCCTTTCCCACTTCCACTCAGGAATATCAATACGCTGAAACACGCCACCGGGCCTCTGATGCTCGTACTTGACCTGCTGACAGTTGAGGCACCGTTCTACATGTCTAACAATGTCCATCTTCATCTTTCTCCACCAATAATGTTGTTTCAAGTCTTCTTCGCGGCACCTGGATGGATTGAATACCGCGAGCTATGGGCCTCCTCCAATATCAGCTCACGAAGGCCATCAACATTGGGCACGCATATCCAGCCATGCATCCTCAATACACTGTCACTATCGATAGTGACATCTCGAGCATCATCATGCTGAACTTTGTCCTTAAGGACAATCAAGTGTGGATCATCATATTGGCACTCACGAATACGATCATATAAAGAAGACCGAGATACAACACAAGCTAGCACCCTGCTGGGCTCTGAAATGTCTAACCTCACTAGCCGATTAGCTAGCTCCTGAACATCGTAAGCAAATGATCTCTCCCCAGCTGGAATATATGCCAAGCTGCCCATACTGACCGCCTTTCGGCTCAAAACATCGGCCACCACATTGGCCTTCCCCGGATGATATAGAATAGTAATGTCATAATCCTTGAGCAACTCCAGCCATCTCCACAGCCTCAAATTAAGATCCCTCTGTCTGAACAAGTGTCGGAGACTACGATGATCGGTATACACCTCACAGGACACGCCATAAAAATAGTGCCTCCAAATCTTCAAGGCATGAACTATGGCAGCTAGCTCTAAATCATGAACAGGGTAGTTCTTCTCATGAGGCTTCAAATGCCGAGAAGCATAAGCAATCACTCTACCCTCCTACATCAATACACAACCTATCCCCACTCTCGAGGCATCACAATATACAGTATATGAACCTGAAGCTGATGGCAACACTAATACTGGAGCTGTGGTCAAAGCCGTCTTGAGCTTCTGAAAGCTCCATTCGCACTCATCCGACCACACGAATGGTGCACCCTTTTGCGTCAACTTAGTCAAAGAAGAAGCAATGGATTAAAATCCTTGAACAAACTGGCGATAATACCCCGCCAAACCAAGGAAACTCCTGATCTCTGTAGCTGAGGACGGTCTAGGCCAACTCCGCACCGCCTCTATCTTCTTCGGGTCAACCTGAATACCATCACAAGACACCACATGACCCAGAAATGCTACTGACTCGACCCAAAACTCTCACTTGGAGAATTTAGCATACAACTTCTCCTCCCTCAACCTCTGTAACACAATGCTCAAATGCTGAGCGTGCTCCTCCTAACTACGGAAGTAGACTAGAATGTCATCAATGAACACGATCACGGATGAATCCAATACGGCCTGAACCACTATTCATCAGATGCATGAATGCTGCTGGGGCGTTGGTCAGCCCAAAAGAAATCACAAGGAACTCATAGTGACCATATCTAGTCCTGAATGCAGTCTTCATAATATCAGAGTCCCTAATTTTATGCTGATGATAGCTTGAACGAATATCAATCTTAGAAAACACTCTCGCACCCTGTAACTGATCAAATATATTATCAACGTGCGGTAGAGGGTACTTGTTCTTCACTGTTACCTTGTTCAATTGTCTATAATCAATACACATCCGCATGGAACCATCTTTCTTCTTAACAAATAACACTGGGGCACCCCACGGGGACATACTAGGGCGAATGAATCCCTTATCCAAAAGCTCTTGAAGCTGTTCTTTCAATTCCATCAGCTCAGCTGGTGCCATCCGATAAGGAGGAATAGTAATGGGCTGAGTGGCCGGCACCAAGTCAATGCCAAAATGAATGTCCCTGTCCGGTGGCATACCCGGCTGGTCTGAGGGGAATACATTTGGAAAGTCCCTCACAACAGGTACAAAATCAATGCTAGGAGACTTAGCTCCCACATCCCTCACAAAAGCTAAATACGACAAACATCCCTTTTCAACCATTCTCTGAGCCATAAAGAATGAAATAACACGGCTTGGGACAAAATCAGTCGAACCCCGCCACTCAATCTGAGGAATACCAGGAATAGCCAATGTAACTGTCTTGGCATGACATTCCAATATAGCATGGCACGGAGACAACCAGTCCATGCCCAATATCACATCGAAGTCCACCACCCCTAACAATAACAGATCTACCTGGGTCTCCAGACCCCAATAGAAATAACACAAGATCTATAGTCACGATCCATAATAATCGTATCACCCACTGGGGTGGATATATGAACAGGCAAATCAAGACTACCACGGGTCGCACCCAAATAATGTGTAAAATAAGAAGACACATACGAATATGTAGACCTAGGATCAAATAGAACAGAGGCATCTCTGTGACAGACAGAAATGATACCGGTAATCACTACATCAGAGGCAACTGCATCACGCCTGTTAGGGAGTGCATAGAATCGTGCCTGGACTCCACTAGATTGCTCCTAACCTCTAGGGCGACTACGAGAAGACTGACCTCCACCTCTACTAGCCTGAGATGGTGCTGAAGAGGAGGGCTGATCCCTCTGCTGAAACCTGTCCCTACGAAGTCGAGGGCATTGCCTACTCATGTGGCCAAACTCGCCACACTCAAAATAGCTACCTGGTGCTGGAGAAGGGGATTGAAGAGAACCCCTCACCGCAGACGAACCCTGGGCTGAAGAAGTAGTAGGTGCTGTACTCTGGGCTGGGAGGGAACTAAGTGAAGACTGGCCCTGCTGGAATCCCTGGTGACTACGACCAGAAGAAGAAGCTCCACTCTGCTCAGGGCGGCCTGACTGAGAAGGTCTAGATGAGCGACCTCTGACCTGCTGAAGCTGCCCTCTAGATGGAGCACCACTAAAGCTACCAGAACCTCGAGGCTTCTTGGCCTCCCGCTCCTCCTGCTCCCGGCGACGATCCGCCTCAATGGAGCGTGCCATATCCACAACCTACTCAAAAGATGATGATAGTACTCTCTCTCTCTCTCTGGTCATCAGAATGCGAATGGAGTAGTTGAGGCCATCAATAAACCTCCTAATCCTCTCCCGATCAGTCGGGATGATCCATATGGCATGCCTAGCCAACTGTGTATATCTCAGCTCATACTGTGTCACTGACATGTCGCCCTATACTAACAAGTCAAACTGGCGATGAAGATCCTCACGATGGGACTGAGATACATACTTCTCCAAGAAGAGAGTAGAAAACTGCTGCCAGGTAAGAGGTGCTGCTCCCGCAGGCCTACGCCTCTCAAACTCCTCCCACCAATCGAACGCTGGACCAGTAAACTGAAAAGTAGTGAATGAAACCCCGCTGGACTCAAGAATACCAGCTGTACGTAGCATCCTCTTGCACTTATCTCAGAAACCCTGGGCATCCTCGCCCTCAGTACCACTGAAATGAGGTGGGTGGATTCTACCAAATATCTCTAGGCGACGCTGCTCGTCGTCCGGCATAACCTGTACCACATGCTCTGGAGCTGGTGCAGCTAGAATAACTGGTGCAACTGCCTGAGCTGGGACTGCCTCCGGCGTCTGAAGTCCCTCTACCACCTGCTCAGGTGTGCGAACTGCAGGGGTCTGCTAACTACCCCCTGTCTGGGATGTCGATGCTGTAGCGATAGCTGATACTACCTGAGCCAATCCAGAACATACTGATAATATCTGGGCCAGAGTCTCCTTAAGACGAGGAATGGCAATAGACACCGTCTGGGCCTGAGCTAGTGCTGCTGGAGCATCAACCACTGGGGGCTGCTCCTGAATAGGTACAACGGGCGGGTCAGCTGGCACTGCCTCAGCTGCCCTACCTCTACCACGACCACGGCCGCGCCCACGGCCTCTAGCAGGTGGCAATGGTGGTCGTCCACCTCGTCCTGAAGCTCGAGTTCTCGCCATCTGCGAGAGAATAGAATACAGAAGTTCAGTTCTTAGGACAACAAGGTCGCACGACAGAGTTCAAGAAATGTGAAGTGTTTCCTAAAGGTTCGCAGCCTCCCGAGGATAAGTACAGGCGTCCCCATACCGATCCACAAGACTCTACCAACTGGCTCAAGAATCATGAGGCCTAGTAACATAAGCTTTGATACCAACTTGTCACGACCCCGAAACCGATCGTGATGGCGCCCAGCACACTGCTAGGCCAGCCCGATCAATCAACAGAAACACGGAGCTATCAGCTCACATTTAACTCCTTTTAGGCATAAACAATGATAGTATAACAATGAAAATATCCAAACACCGGGATTAAACATCCCAAACCGGAACAATCTCCCAATAGACCAGGAGTCACAAGTCATGAGCCTCTACCAGAATATATAAAGTGTGATAGTATATACAACTGTGCACAAGTGCGGAATGGAATAGACTAAACAAAATGAGAATAAACTGGAGAGTCAGCTCTCGACTGTCCAAAAGCAACTCCCAAGCAGCTATAGAATCAAGTCCGATGCGATGTACCTGGATCTGCATACAAGGTGCTAGGAGTAAAGTGAGTACTTCCGGACTCAGTGGTAATAAGCAGGGGTAAGACAGTGAAGGTAAGAATACCAATATAACACTAAGTAAAGCTATACACAATACATTGCATCAGTATCAACATGAACAATATCAGAACAACCAATATTAGCTAACATCATAATAGCTAACAACATAACAGGTATAGCTAAATGCAATGCAATGCATGAATATGACCGCTACGGCGCGTAGCCCGATCCATTTGAGTACTCGTGCTCACTGTGGGGATTCAGACTCCGGAGGGGCTCCTACAGCCCAAGCACAATATCATGATACGCTGTGACACGCAGCCCGATCCACTACCAGTCAGCTATAATGCAATGCAGCCTCACAGTCTCAAAAGTAGTATTTGAAAACTCTTTTTATCATTTTTCAGTAGAAAACAGTATATCAGAAATTCCAGAGTTTGGAAAATCATTATGATAGTGATAGCTCAGGACTGGTAGCAAAATAGCATATCAATATCACAGAAAAAATAATAACGATCCTCGCGAGATCCCAATAACTGGCTCACAGCCCAAAGATGTACACAACCATCCAAGTAGGAGGTTCACTGGCTCAATAATAGCCAACAACACAGTATAGTATCAACAGGTCGGACTAAGCCATAGTCCCCAATCACATTCGACCCCATACTCATAGGAGAGTACGTTTCTCGCCTCAATACAGTGTCACAAAGTGATATACTGGGGTTTCGAACCCGCTGGTCATCACCCACACCCATTAATCACCTCGACTCGGCTCAACGACTAGTTCGCAATGCCCTTGCCACGAGAATCGGCCTCCACAAGTGTACAATCTGATCAAAATCAATAAAAATACATCAAAATAGGCCAAAGGAACATTACCCAATTGAAACAACTCGAATTACACCAAAAACTACAAAGTTGCCAAAATCGGACTTTCGGTACGCTTCTCGAAAAATTACAAAAGATACATATTCGGAATCTTTATCTCAACACGAGTCCATGCATATAAAGTTTATCGAAATAGGACTCCGTTTTCCCATTCACATCAATGATTTTCCATAACCTAGGCTTAGGGCAATAATCCCTCATTAATCTTCCCATTAACAGCGAAATAATCGAAAATTCTACGATAAAATCACGTATTTTGGCCATGAAACTGTCACGACCCCAAATCTGGTCGTGATGGCGCCCAGCACATTGCTAAGCCAGCCTGACCAATCAATAACAATAACGGAGCTACAAGCTCTCTTTAACCCATTTAAGCAAATTAATTCACGAAATAACAGCAATACATGTAACGAAAACGGGAAACCAAGTCCCATAATACATCAACTCCCATAGACCAAGGGTCAAGAGTCATGAGCCTCTACTGAACATGAGTGTAGAAAGGTTTACTAGATACCAAGTGCGGGAAAGAAAAGTCAATACAAAATCAAGACAGTAAGAAGGAATATCGGGTCCTGCGGACTCTGCAGCTACCTCGTATATCCCACAGATGTCGCCTCGCACAGCTACTGGATCACTGCTGAGAGGTACCCGGATCTGCACACAAGGTGCAGGGAGTAAAATGAGTACTGCCAGACTCAGTGGTAATAAACAAGGGTAAGACAGCGCAGATAAGAAATCCGCAATAAAGCACTATGTAAAGCTATAATCAACTACCCTGTCATAGAATCAATCTTCACTGTACCTGTTCCAACAAATACCAATAAATAGCATAACAGCTAGCAGATGTAGCTAAATGCAATGCAATGCATGATATGACCGCTACGGCGCGTAGCTCGACTCCAATTTTGGGTACCCGTGCTCACTGTGGGGGTTCAGACTCCAGAGGGGCTCCTACAGCCCAAGCACATCTCATAGAGATATTCTCGCGGCGTGCAGTCCGATCCAACATATATCCTGCTGCGGCGTGCAGCCCGATCCACTACTAGTCAGCTAATATGCAGATACAGCCTCGCAGGCTCAAAAGTAGTTTTTGAAAACTCTTTTTATCATTTTTCAGTTGGAAAACAATAATATCAAGTTCCAGAGATTGGAATTAGCATAATAACAGAAATAGCTGCGGACTAGTAGTAAACTAGCATGTCTATATGATAAGACAATTATAACGATCCTCGCGGGATCCAATAACTGGCTCACAGCCCACAATATACTCAACCGTCCGAGAAGGAGGTTCAACGGCTCGAGAATAGCCAATAATACAATATCAACAGGTCGGACTAATATATAGTCTCCAGTTTATGATCGACCCCGCACTCTCAAGAGTGTGCGTGTCTCGCCGCTATACAGCGTCACAAAGTGGCATACCGGGGTTTCGAACCCGCTGGTCATCACCCACATCTATTACTCACCTCAATACAGCGCGACGACTATTCCGCAATGCCCTTGCCACGAGAATCAAGCTCCGCACGCGTAGAATCTGATCAAATACGGTAGAAATACAACAAATTAGGCCAATGGGACGACACCCAATCAAAACAACTCAATTTACATCAAAATTCCCAAAGTTGTCAAAACCCGACTTTCGGTACGCTTGTCGAAAAATCACGAAAGTCACATATTCGGAACCCTCATCTCAATACGAGTCTAAGCATATCAATTTTACCAAATTCGGACTCCATTTGCCCATTCAAAACCTTGATTTTCTAAAGTTCAAGCCTAGGGCTAAATCCTCCATAAATTACCCCAAATTCCTCCATTTTCATGATATAATTGCATAATATTACCAATACTAATCATAGTTTAAGTCCATAGTTGATTACCTGATGATTTCCCTTGAATTTCTCTTCAAAATCGCCCAAATCGCCTCTAAAGCCGAGACCCAAATGTGTGAAATGTTCTGAAATTTTTCTAACTTCTCATACACTTAACTTACAGCGATTTTCGCTTCTGCGGAAGAATTTCCGCTCATACGAGTCCGTATCCGCGACCATAGGGTCGCTTCAGCGGTTCCAGGCCTAGCCGGCCACTTCCGCTTCTGCGAGCAAAGGGCCGCTTAAGCGCCTCCGCTTCTGCGATGGAACTTCCGCTTCTGCGGAAACATCCGCTTCTGCGCTCCAGAGTCCGCTCCTGCGGACTCGCCCAGGCAGTCAAATGTCCGCTTCTGCGGACCATTCCCATTTTCTTCTCGTCCGCTTCTGCGATCACCGGCTCGCACCAGCGATGCCGCTTCAGCGGAAAGGAGTCCGCTTCTGCGGAGCCAAGCGCCCCTGCGCCCCTCGTCCGCTTCTGCGGACTCGCTCCTGCGCCCATAATTCCGCAGGAGCGGAAACAACAGAAACAGGATCCCAACCTGCAATTTCCATGATTTTCTTCCGTTTAACCATCCGAAAACACCCCGAGGCCCCCAGGACCCCAACGAAAACCACCAACATACTCCAAAACACGATACGAACTTGTTCCAATCATAAAAACACCATCCTAAACATTAAAATCACCAATTACACACGGATTCAAGCCTAAATTCTTTAAAACATTCCGAATTACACAATCAATCAAAAACCCGACTAAACGACGTCCGAATGACCTGAAATTTTGCAGGCACATCCAAAATCACCTAACGAAGCTACTGCGACTGTCGGAATTCCATTCGACCCCCGGATCAAAATCTCACCTACCGTTCGGATTTCGCCAAAATTCAACCTTAGCCAATTCAAGCCTATTTCTACACCGGGCCTCCAAATTCAATTCCGATCGCTCCCTTAAGTCACAAATCACCTCCCGGAACTAACCGAATCATCGGAATCCGATTCCGAGCCCTCTAACCAAATAGTCAACTCCGGGTTGACTTTCTTTATTCAAGTTTCCTTCACAAAGGCTATATGCCTCATTTCCAATCCCAATCACTCCTAACTCACCCGATAGACTCTAACACTGATATAAAATCATAAAACATGTATTTACAACATAACGGGGTGGTAATTCCCGTGACGACGGGCCGGGTCGTCACATTCTCCCCTCTTAAGCAAACGCTCGTCCTCGAGCGGGTCAAGAAACATACCTGAAGTCTCAAACAAGTGAGGATATCTGCTCCGCATCTCCCGCTCGACCTCCCAAGTGGCCTCCTCCACGGGTCGACCTCTCCACTGAACCTTAACCGATGCAATCTCCTTAGACCTCAATTTTCTCACCTGCCGTCCCAAAATGGCAATAGGCTCCACATCATAGGATAGATCACCATCAAGCTGAATGGTGCTGAAAGTCTAATACATGAGACGGATCTCCAATGTACTTCCGGAGCATAGACACATGGAATACCGGATGAACGCTGGATAAGCTGGGCGGCAAGGCCAACTCATATGCCACCTCTCCAACTCTCCTAAGTATCTCAAAAGGACCAATGTACCTGGGACTCAACTTTCCTTTCTTCCCAAACCTCATGACACCCTTCATAGGTGAAATCTTCAACAATACTCTGTCACCAACCATGAAAGACAACTCTCGAACTCTACGGTCCGCATAACTTTTCTGACGAGACTGTGCTGTACGAAGCCTCTCCCTGGATCAACTTTGCTCTATCCAGAGCATCCTGGACTAACTCGGTCCCTATCAATCTAACCTCACCAGGCTCAAACCATCCCACGGGGGATCTACACCGCCTGCCATACAATGCCTCATACGGGGCCATCTGAATACTCGACTGATAACTGTTGTTGTAGGCAAACTCAGCAAGTGGTAGGAACTCGTCCCACGAACCACCAAAGTCAATCACACAAGCTCGCAACATATCCTCCAAGATCCGAATAGTGCGCTCAGACTGTCCGTCTGTCTGGGGGTGAAATGTTGTACTCAACTCAACCCGTGTACCCATCTCTCGCTGAAATGCTCTCCAAAACTGAGAAGTGAACTGAGTACCCCTGTCGGATATGATAGACACCGGGACTCCATGCAACCGAACAATCTCTCGAATAAAGATCGATGCCAACCGCTCCGATTAGTAGGTAGTACTAACTGGAATGAAGTGAGCTGACTTGGTCAGTCTATCCACAATCACCCATACAGAATCAAACTTCCTCGACGTCCGAGGGAGTCCAGTAACAAAGTCCATAGTGATCCTCTCCCATTTCCACTCAGGAATAACAATGCGCTGAAATACACCACCGGGCCTCTGATGCTCGTACTTAACCTGCTGACGGTTGAGGCACCGTGCTACATGTCTGACAATGTCCATTTTCATCTTTCTCCACCAATAGTGCTGTTTCAAATCTTGATACATCTTCGCGGCTCCTGGATGGATAGAATACCGCGAGCTATGGGCCTCCTCCGGAATCAACTCACGAAGGCCATCAACATTGGGCACGCATATCCGGCCTTGCATCCTCAATACGCCGTCACTATCAATGGTGACATCTCTAGCATCATCATGCTGAACTCTGTCCCTAAGGACAGCCAAATGTGGATCATCATACTGGTGCTTACGAATACGATCATATAGAGATGACCAAGATACAACACAAGCCAATACCCTGCTGGGCTCCTAAATATCTAACCTCACTAGCCGATTGGCTAGCACCTGAACATCATAAGCAAATGGCCTCTCCTCAGCTGGAATATATGCCAAGCTCCCCATACTGACCGCCTTCCGGCTCAAAGCATCGGCCACCACATTGGCCTTCCCGGATGATATAATATAGTAATGTCATAATCCTTCAGCAACTCTAGCCATCTCCGCTGTCTCAAATTAAGGTCTTTCTGTTTGAACAAGTGCTGCAGACTACGATGGTCGGTATACACCTCACAAGACACACCATACAAATAGTGCCTCCAAATCTTCAAGGCATGAACAATGGCGGCTAGCTCCAAGTCATGAACAGGATAGTTCTTCTCATGCGGCTTCAACTGCCGAGAAGCATAAGCAATTACCTTTCCTTCCTGCATCAACACACAACCTATCCCCACTCTCGAGGCATCACAATAAACGGTATATGAACCCGAAGTTGATGGCAATACTAACACTGGAGCTGTGGTCAAAGCTGTCTTGAGCTTCTGAAAGCTCTCCTCGCACTCATCCGACCACACGAATGGTGCACCCTTCCGGGTCAATTTAGTCAATGAAGAAGCAATGGATGAAAATCCCTGAACAAACCGGCGATAATACCTCGCCAAGCCAAGAAAACTCCTGATCTCTGTAGCTGAGGACGGTCTAGGCCAACTCTGCACCGCCTCTATCTTTTTCTGATCAACCTGAATACCATCACGAGACACCACATGTCCCAGAAATGCTACGGACTCGAGCCAAAACTCGCACTTGGAGAATTTAGCATATAGCTTCTCCTCCCTCAATCTCTGCAACACAATACTCAAATGCTGAGCATGCTCCTCCCGACTACGGGAGTAGACTAGAATGTCATCAATGAACACAATCACAAATGAATCCAAATAAGGCCCGAACACACTGTTCATCAGATGCATAAATGCTGCTGGGGCGTTGGTCATCCCAAAAGACATCACAAGAAACTCATAATGACCATATCGGGTCCTGAATGCAGTCTTCATAATATCTGAGTCTCTGATCTTCAACTGATGATAGCTCGAACGAAGATCGATCTTAGAAAACACCCTCGCACCCTGTAACTGATCAAACAAATCATCTATGCGCGGTAGAGGGTACTTGTTCTTCACCGTCACTTTGTTCAATTGCCTATAATCAATACACATTCGCATGGAACCATCTTTCTTTTTAACAAATAATACCGGCGCACCCCACGGAGACACACTAGGGCGGATGAAACCCTTATCCAGAAGTTCTTGAAGCTGCTCTTTTAGTTCTTTCAACTCAGCTGGTGCCATCCGATAAGGAGGAATGGATATAGGCTGAGTGCCCGCACCAAGTCAATGCCAAAATCAATATCCCTGTCCGGCGGCATGCCCGGTAGGTCTGAGGGGAATACATCTGGGAAGTCCCTCACAACAGGTACAGAATCAATGCTAGGAGACTCAGCTCCCACATCTCTCACAAAAGCTAAGTACGATAAACACCCTTTTTCAACCATCTTCTGAGCTTTTAGGAATGAAATAACACGGCTAGGGACGAAATCAGTCGAACCCCGCCACTCAATCCGAGAAATACCAGGAATGGCCAACGTAACTGTCTTAGCATGATAGTCCAATATCGCATGATACGGAGACAACCAGTCCATACCCAATATAACATCAAAGTCCACCATCCCCAACAATAACAAATCTGCCTGGGTCTCCAGACCCCCAGTAGATATAACACAGGATCTATAGACATGATCCACAACAATCGTATCACCCACGGGGGTGGATACATGAACGGGCAAATCAAGACTACCACGAGTCGCACCCAAATAATGTGAAAAATAAGAGGACACGTAAGAATATGTGGACCCTGGATCAAATAGAACAGAGGCATCTCTCGGACAGACAGAAATGATACCTGTAATCACTGCATCGGAGGCAACTGCATCACGCCTGTCAGGAAGTGCATAGAACCGTGCCTGGCCTCCACCAGATCTCTCCTCGCCCCTGGGGCGACCACGAGAAGACTGACCTCCACCTCTACTAGACCGAGATGGTGCTGAAGAGGAGGGCTGATCCCTCTGCTGAGTCCTGCCCCTACGTAGTCGAGGGCACTGCCTCCTCATGTGGCCAAACTCACCACACTCATAACATGCACCTGGTGCTGGAGAAGTAGGTGCTGCACTCTGGGCTGGGAGGGCACCAAGTGATGACTGACCCTGCTGAAACCCCTGTCGACCACGACCATAAGAACCTCCGCTCTGCTCTGGGCGGCCTGAATGAGAAGGTCTAGATGAGCGACCTCGGCTCTGCTGGGAATGCCCTCTAGATGGAGCACCACTGAAACTGCCAGAACCACGAGGCCTCTTGGCCTCCCGCTCCTCTCTCTCTCGGCGACGATCCGCTTCAATGGAGCGTGCCATATCAGCAACCTTCTCGAACGATGATGACAGAACTCGCTCGCTGGTCATAAGAATACGGATAGAGTAGTTGAGGCCATCAATGAACCTCCTGATCCTCTCCCTATCAGTGGGGATCATCCATGTGGCATGCCTAGCCAACTGAGTGAATCTAAGCTCATACTGAGTCACAGACATGTCGCCCTGAATCAACCACTCGAACCGGCGACGTAGCTCCTCGCGACGAGACCGAGGTACATATTTCTCTAGAAAGAGAGTAGAGAACTGCTGCCATGTGAGAGGTGCTGCTCTAGCAAGCCTACGCCTCTCAAACTCCTCCCACCAATCAAATGCGGGACCGGTGAACTGAAATGTAGTAAATGAAACTCCGCCGGACTCAAGAATACCAGCCGTACGCAGCATCTTCTTGACACTTATCCAAGAAACCCCGGGCATCCTCGCCCTCAACGCCACCGAAATGGGGTGGCCGAAGTCTACCAAATCTCTCAAGACGACGCTGCTCGTCATTGGGCATAACCCCGAACCATATGCTCCGGAGCCGGAGCTTCGTGCAGCTGGAGGAATAACCGGTGCAACCACCGAGCGGGGACCGCCTCTGGCGTCCGAAGTCCCCGAACAACCGGCCGGTGTGCGAGCCGCAGGGGTCCGCTGTCCACCCCCTGACCTGAGATGTCGCTACGGTAGCGGTAGTTGAAACTACCCGAGCCAAACCGGAACACACCGATAATATCCGAGCAAGAGTCTCCCGAAGACCAGGAATAGCAATAGATATAGTCCGGCCCGGAACCGGGACCGCCGGGGCATCAACCACCGGGGCCGCTCTTGAACTGGTACAACGGGCGGGTCAGCTGGCACTGCCTCACCCGCCCTACCTCTACCTCTAGCACGACCGCGCCCACGGCCTCTAACAGGTGGCAATGGAGGTCGTCCACCTCGTCCCGATGCTCGCGTTCTCGCCATCTGCGAGAGAATAGATTGTCACGCCCCAAATCGAGGGACATGACCGGCGCCCGACCGGGTTGCCCCAGTCAAGCGGACCTGGGTGCCTTCCATTCCCACGCGTTACCCCTGTGTTGACCTGTTACTCATTAACCAAAATATCTTACCAACAATGATTGATTTCACAATGCATAAACATAACCATGTGATTTATTTACTAACAAGTTCATAATTTATATTTACAACGCCCCATACATATACATAGGCCACAATCCCACAGTTTACATGTCTATAGAGCCTCTAGGATACAAAAGGGAAATACAATACTTGCCGGTAACAAGGCTCCGGCTATACCTTACAAAACCAAAATGAAATCTAAACCGAGTGGCATGAACCACACAAGGCCCCGAGGAAGAAAGGGGCTCACCAAAACGGGCAGAGGAAGGAGAAGGATACTACTGCCGATGAGCTGAAGTGCCTGCTACTGATACACCTACAATCATGACACGAATGTAGCGCCCCCGACAAAAGGGACGTCAGTACACTTGAATTGTACTGGTATGTATGGACAAACTTTGTCCCAAGTAAACTCAAGCCATTAAACAAGGATCACCGTGTTAAGACAGCCAATAGATTACATCAAGAAATCAATTAAGCTAACTAACCATGTTCCCAACCTTTTACTCATTTCGGATAAGCCTCAACACAAGCACATTCAAGGTCACAAATGGAACAACGACCAATCAACAACATAAATTGCAAGTAGTCAAACATAGGAGCAATCAGTACTCCCCAGGTTGCAAACTCTCCTGCTGTCTCCTTTCACAATTTCACATTATTGATTTATGTATCAATTTTCAATAGCGATTTCGATCGCTTTCCATCCTTATTGCCCCCGACCACCCTTATTACCTCGGCCACCCTTATCACCCCAACCCACACCTTATTTCACCACGTTGCGGCGCGCAACACGACCCCGCCTTACACTTGAAAACACAACAATTTCAAACAGCAGATAAGGTACTACACACAATTTCAACAAGTTCAAATAAGCAACTTGCACATTGTTTCATGTTCTCAATTACTTCTCAAGCCAATATCACAACCAAGTTACAATGTTTCCACATTCAAGAATATTCACACATGTATATTCAGCAATTTTCCATAATTCAAGTGTTTCATTTCTTTCCACAATAAACCAATTCTCAAGTGTTTCGATTTCTTTTCCACAAGGTGCCATATAGGCCATCATAATCATTATTCACAAATTCTTTACCCAATTCAACTCTCATTTACCTTTCGGTTCATATTTCTTACCACAACACTCATAGTTCAACAACAACTTTGAATATCCAACAACAACATCAATTAATCACATACAATTTCTCAAATCAACACATGCCAAACAATTTTACACATAAGGGCGATTTCACAAGAATCAAAATTAGCCATACATACCTGGTGATGAGTTTTCTTCCTACTTTATGATTACCCAAGATATCCTACTCTTGCCAACCTTGTTCTTGAAGACTCTTACTTCTACTCACTTTTTTTTACTAGAAATCAAGTTAAATAATAATGCATGAGTGTAAAAATTCTCTTTTTAAAAGCTATTATATGAAAACCTCTCTTTACCCAATTAAAACTGAAAATCAAAGAAAATAGTTAGGGTTTTTACCTTGAAAATATTGGGGAAGTTGAATCCTTGCCCTAGAATCCCTTGGAATTAAGTAGTTGAAACAATCCTTGAAGATGAAGAACTTCTCTCTCTAAAAACCCTCTCTTCTCTCTCTAATTTTTGGTAAGATAATATGATAAAATGAAGAAGAAGTGTGTTATATTAAAGAAGAGATCGGGTCAAAATGTCACAAAATCTGGGCCGGGGTCGAATATGCGGTCACTATGCGACCGCAGAACCCACATGCGGTCCGCAAAGTGACCGCAGAATGGCCTCAAAGTTGAGCAGTTTCTGTTAAGGAATGCGGTCACTATGCGGACCGCATGTCTGATATGCGGTCGCAAAATGCACCGCAGATTGACATGCGATCACATATCGACCGCACATTTGACACGGATTTGGGCAACTCTCTGGAACGATTTGCGGTCAGAATGCGGTCCGCATGTCAGGTTTGCGGTCGCATTCTTGACCGCACATTTGACACTTTTTCGGAAAAATTATTTCTCTACATTTTTGAAACTTAAATTACTACCAAGGGTCCGAACCGCGGCGAGCAAGCTCGCCGCGAAGAATTCTACGCATTCCTAACACATCATTCGGACCATGACACCACATCTACTAGGTTTTATGCACAAAAATTTTACGGGGCCTTACATCCTCCCCCCTTAAGATCATTCGTCCTCGAATGAGGATTTTGAAATAAATGAGTTTTGAAAGACATGATATGCAAGCTATCAAAATTTTGACTAACACTTATATTTTAGAAAAATTTCGCCAGAGTTTCCTTTGTATTATGGACATATCCACCTGTCAGAGGGCCCCCGAAACACATTACCAAATAACAATATACAATTACAACACTTTTCACAACTTGTATACACTTTCTTACCTCAACGAATGCACATATTCTATCACATTGTTACAATTGCACATAAACTAGTCACTTCAATGAATTCTTACCTTATTTAACCATTTTAACACACCATGTACACTTAACAAATCATTACCAATCTACACTTACTATTAGTTGCTTATTAAACACGTAAATCTTTATAAGGCTTTCATTTATCAAGAACGGTTCAAATGACCCAAATGTGACAACACATTAAATTCATTACAAAATGAAGGAGACTTTACTAATACTGAGAGGGAAACAACTTAGGCAAGATGACAGTTACTAGGAGTAGGAGGGTCACCTAATTTCTTCTAGGCTTGATCGAATAAATGGGGGTACTTTTCCTTCATCTATTTTTCTGCTTCCCATGTGGCCTCCTCAACTTGTTGACTTCGCCAGAATACTTTAACAGAGGCAACTTCCTTATTTCTTAACTTACGGACTTGCCTATCAAGAATGGCAACTGGAACATCTTCATATGACAAATCTTCATTAACCTCAATAGCCTCGACTGACATGATTGCGGATGGATTTCCAATCACTTTCTTCAACATGGACACATGGAATACCGAGTGCACCGATGACATCTCAAGAGGCAATTCTAGCCTATAAGCAACTTGACCAATCCTTTGAACGATCCGATATGGACCAACATACCTAGGACTCAATTTCCCTTTCTTTCCGAATCGCATGACTCCCTTCATAGGAGATACCCTCAAGAACACCCAATCATCGACTTGAAACTCCAAATCCCTTCGACGAACGTCCGCATAGGACTTTTGACGACTCTGTGCTGTTTTCATTCTCTCCTGAATAACCTTGACCTTTTCCATAGCTTCGTACACCATATCTGGCCCTAGCAATTCCGCTTCACCTACCTCAAACCACCCGATTGGCGATCTACATCTTCTCCCATACAATGCCTCAAACGGGGCCATTTGAATGCTAGCATGATAGCTGTTATTGTAAGCAAATTCTATCAGGTGGCAAGTGTTCATCCCAATTACCTTTAAAATCTAAGACACAAGCCCGCAACATATCTTCAAGCGTCCGAATGGTCCGCTCGGCCTGTCCATCGGTCTGTGGATGGAAAGCTGTGCTGAGATTCACCTGAGTTCCCAAACCTTGCTGAAACTTCTTCCAAAAGTTAGCTGTGAACTGAGCCCCACGATCTGAGATGATATAAAGTGGAGTGCCATGAAGTTTTACTATCTCCTTGATGTACAATCTTGCATATTGCTCCGCAGTATCAGTGGACTTGACAGGCAGGAAGTGAGCTGATTTGGTGAGTCGATCTACTATCACCCATATTGAATCGAACTTATGATGTGTGCGAGGTAAGCCCACCACGAAATCCATATTGATCATCTCCTATTTCCACCTTGGTATTCCTATAATCTGAGTTAATCCACCGGGCCGTTGATGCTCGGCCTTCACTTGTTGACAGTTCGGACATTTAGCTACAAAGTTTTCTATATCCCTTTTCATACCGTTCCACCAATAAATCTCCTTAAGGTCATGATATATTTTCGTGGAACCTAATTGTACAAAATATCTGGAAATATGTGCCTCTGCCATTACCCTTTCCCGAAGTTCGTTCACGTCCGGAACACATAGTCTGTCTTGACACCGCATTACACCATCTTCACTGCTGAGTACAAATGCCGAGGTCTTGTCATTCATAACTACTTCCTTTACCCGAACTAATGCTGGATCCATGGACTGTTTTTCCTTGATTTCCGCGACCAATGATGATTCTGCTCCATTATGCACCAAAACATTCCCCTCGTCTGACGCAGAGATACGAACCCCCAAACTGGCTAATTGGTAAACCTCTCGAGACTGGGGTCTCCGATACATACCCAAATGAGCCAAACTACCCATGGATCTCCGACTAAGAGCATCGGCTACCACATTTGCCTTCCCTGGATGGTACAATATGTTCATATCATAGCCCTTGAGCAATTCTAACCACCGCCGCTGTCTTAGATTTAGCTCCTTCTGCTTGAACAAATACTGGAGGCTCTTGGGGTCTGAAAACACATCTACATAAACTCCATAAAGATAGTGCCGCCATATTTCAAAGCAAACACAACTGCCGAGAGCTCCAAATCATGTGTCGGATAATTCTTCTCGTGATTTTTTGAGTTATCTCGAAGCATACGCTATAACCTTTCCGTGTTGCATCAACACACACCCCAAACCAACCCTGGAGGCATAACTATCACCTTAACACTTTACATCATTAGCGGAACATCTTTATTATATCCCTCTTACATAAGACCTTCCACGAATTTAGTTCTACTATAATTTCCTTGATGTGGTTACGACCCCATGTGAACAATTGCTACTAACTCTTCATAATTCTTAACCCAAGGCATTGCTGAATGAGTTTTCTCATATGACCTCCTGTCTCAAATGAATAGCATTGGCTAACTTTGCACATATACCCCGAATAACACTAACTTGCACGGCATTGTATCGAATGTAAAGTAGCATTGTGCTCTAACTTTTCTTAACCAACCTCTTTCTCCCCATATGTGCATTATAGACTTTAAGAAACTGCACTACTTCCCTGTGAAATTTCCTACCATCCCTCATTACGGTTAAACACCTCTCAAAACGTATATCAACAACCTTTATATGCATATGACTTAGGAAGGGTCACTAGCCCGAGAAGGGTATTCTCTGAAACTTTAAATCCTCCTCAATACTTCAACAACAACTTTTGGTTTCACTCTTAAGTGTAAGGCTTAGTCCACTTGATTCTATCTCGGATGAGTAACTCGCCTTATTCCCCATGTTATAGTTACCAATAAAGTTCCCTGATATTGCCGCTTAAGAGTTATCATGCCAAACACGTCTAGTCTGTCACGAGTTTTCATCCTCTTTCAATCCATTCCGAACCTTTCATTCCCATCTTTTTTTTTGCGGATAGTGCATAATTAATAGCTTTATTTTTCCACACATTTGTCTGCCTCCTGTGAACTTGAAAAATCATTATGTCTTGTTTAATCATTTTACAGTACCACAACCTCACCAACGATAACCTCGCTTCCCATTGTGTGTAGACATGAACTATCTCTAGACCCCTTTAGTTGATATTCAGTGTCATCCAAGTCGGTTGCATTGCGGTTAATCCCTTATAACTTTTATTAACACTTGTGCTTTAGGTGAGTCCACCATTCTGATGCAAAAGTTGTTTTAAATGACCATGACCATCTCAATTTAAAGGTTTTCTCCCCATTTCTTCTCACCCCATTCTTCCTAGTTAGTGAATAGCCACGCACTCTTCCATATATTACGTGGTCTCTTACCTTAGGTATTCCATCCGGCTCACCTCTTAACTCTTATTGGGACATATGTAGCAAGGAGTGTTCGTCTGAACATCAGTTAACACTTATCTATTTGTAAGGCTTTTTAGAGGCTCTCTATCAGGCCCCAATTACCATCTTGGGTTGTCGTGGCAACACATTCATTTCTCCCACTCGTTTTGGCTTTCTTAGTATCCCGAAACTTTGTTTAAATCACAAATCTATGATTAGCCCATTATAGGAACTCACAATCGTTCACATTTGACATATGGTACCTCCTTGGGTCCCATTTCTCCCGACCTTATGACAAGTAAAAGTCTCTTTACAAACATACTCTTATTTTCTAGAATCGTTGACCCCATCAGTGACATTGCCATGCGTGAAGAATTTACATTCCTTAATCTCTTTTCTAGACCACACATGTCTTCACCAAAATATTCAAATATCATAGCTACATGGTCTCGCTCTTGTTTCATTGTATTTAAGTGGCCTCACGGTGGTCCTCCCTCTCCCACATGGGGAAAATGTCCTGGATCTTGACACAAGTCTTGAGTTTAGAAACTTTAGGGACATATGCCTCATATATCTATCCCTCTTATATGCATACTCGACTATTAGGAAAATTTAAGTCACCATAGTATTGATCTCATAAGTTCCCTTCTCCTATTCAGCCACGTAGGTATGGGATTCCAAGTCCCCACGCATATCCTTTATGAGTGTAACGCAACTTCGTACATTTCTGGGTCCTTATAACGTTCGTAAGACAAGGTCTTCTCACCTAGGGTCCAATTGAGTCTCATTTCATAACTTTTTACCTCATATGAGAGACTTACATTCTCCCCATTAATCTCTTAGTCATTCTCTCATATATCACATGCTTATATATAACCAATATTCTTTCACACCTTACGATCAATTATATACTTCTTACACTAACCATGCTTGCTATTTAAGCTTACATATCAATTATCAAATCAATGCCTCTTCGTGCGGGTAATCACTTCTAATCCTTTCCCCAAATAAAGTATACTTGTAGTACTATGTACTTATACTATATATATTCATACAGTTTATTCAACAAGATACATGTGCTATCTCCATAACACCCATGTCTTTTCCCATTGGTCATGACATATGACAACACTACATAAAATAGACGAAAGAGCATTTAAACTTACCTTGAATCTCAACGCACGGGTTACAAAACAATCTTATAGTCAAGCTTTATCGCACGATTTGGAGTGATGAAGAAGGGTAATATTCCTAAATGTCCGTGCAGCCCCCTACTTATATGATGTGGTCGACAACACACCTATAAGAAGGGCACTACTAGGCACGGCTCCGAGACATTCTAGGACACTTTAAAACCTTAGGCTCTGATACCAAGTTTGTCACGCCCCAAATCGAGGGACATGACCGGCGCCCGACCAGGTTGCCCCAGTCAAGCGGACCTGGGTGCCTTTCACTCCCACGCGTTACCCCTATGTTGACTGTTACTCATTAACCAAAATATCTTACCAACAATGACTGATTTCACAATGCATAAACATAACCATGTGATTTATTTACTAACAAGTTCATAATTTATATTTACAACGCCCCATACATATACATAGGCCACAATCCCACAGTTTACATGTCTACGGAGCCTCTAGGATACAAAAGGAAATACAATACTTGCCGGTAACAAGGCTCCGGCTATACCTTACAAAACCAAAATGAAATCTAAACCGAGTGGCATGAACCACACAAGGCCCCGAGGAAGAAAGGGGCTCACCAAAACGGGCGGTGGAAGGAGAAGGATACTACTGCCGATGAGCTGAAGTGCCTGCTACTGATCCACCTACAATCATGACACGAATGTAGCGCCCCCGGCAAAAGGGACGTCGGTACACTTGAATTGTACTGGTATGTATGGACAAACTTTGTCCCAAGTAAACTCAAGCCATTAAACAAGGATCACCGTGTTAAGACAGCCAATAGATTACATCAAGAAATCAATTAAGCTAACTAACCATGTTCCCAACCTTTTACTCATTTCGGATAAGCCTCAACACAAGCACATTCAAGGTCACAAATGGAACAACGACCAATCAACAACATAAATTGCAAGTAGTCAAACATAGGAGCAATCAGTGCTCCCCAGGTTGCAAACTCTCCTGCCGTCTCCTTTCACAATTTCACATTATTGATTTATGTATCAATTTTCAATAGCGATTTCGATCGCTTTCCATCCTTATTGCCCCCGACCACCCTTATTACCTCGGCCACCCTTATCACCCCAACCCACACCTTATTTCACCACGTTGCGGCGCGCAACACGACCCCGCCTTACAGGTGAAAACACAACAATTTCAAACAGCAGATAAGGTACTACACACAATTTCAACAAGTTCAAATAAGCAACTTGCACATTGTTTCATGTTCTCAATTACTTCTCAAGCCAATATCACAACCAAGTTACAATGTTTCCACATTCAAGAATATTCACACATGTATATTCAGCAATTTTCCATAATTCAAGTGTTTCATTTCTTTCCACAATAAACCAATTCTCAAGTGTTTCGATTTCTTTTCCACAAGGTGCCATATAGGCCATCATAATCATTATTCACAAATTCTTTACCCAATTCAACTCTCATTTACCTTTCGGTTCATATTTCTTACCACAACACTCATAGTTCAACAACAACTTTGAATATCCAACAACAACATCAATTAATCACATACAATTTCTCAAATCAACACATGCCAAACAATTTTACACATAAGGGCGATTTCACAAGAATCAAAATTAGCCATACATACCGGGTGATGATTTTTCTTCCGTTAATTACCCAAGATATCCTACTCTTGCCAACCTTGTTCTTGAAGACTCTTACTTCTACTCACTTCTTTTTTTACTAGAAATCAAGTTAAATAATCATGCATGAGTGTAAAAATTCTCTTTTTAAAAGCTATTATATGAAAACCTCTCTTTACCCAATTAAAACTGAAAATCAAAGAAAATAGTTAGGGTTTTTACCTTGAAAATATTGGGGAAGTTGAATCCTTGCCCTAGAATCCCTTGGAATTAAGTAGTTGAAACAATCCTTGAAGATGAAGAACTTCTCTCTCTAAAAACCCTCTCTCTCTCTCTAATTTTTGGTAAGATAATATGATAAAATGAAGAAGAAGTGTGTTATATTAAAGAAGAGATCGGGTCAAAATGTCACAAAATCTGGGCCGGGGTCGAATATGCGGTCACTATGCGACCGCAGAACCCACATGCGGTCCGCAAAGTGACCGCAGAATGGCCTCAAAGTTGAGCAGTTTCTGTTAAGGAATGCGGTCACTATGCGGACCGCATGTCTGATATGCGGTCGCAAAATGCACCGCAGATTGACATGCGATCACATATCGACCGCACATTTGACACGGATTTGGGCAACTCTCTGGAACGATTTGCGGTCAGAATGCGGTCCGCATGTCAGGTTTGCGGTCGCATTCTTGACCGCACATTTGACACTTTTTCGGAAAAATTATTTCTCTACATTTTTGAAACTTAAATTACTACCAAGGGTCCGAACCGCGGCGAGCAAGCTCGCCGCGAAGAATTCTACGCATTCCTAACACATCATTCGGACCATGACACCACATCTACTAGGTTTTATGCACAAAAATTTTACGGGGCCTTACATCCTCCCCCCCTAAGATCATTCGTCCTCGAATGAGGATTTTGAAATAAATGAGTTTTGAAAGACATGATATGCAAGCTATCAAAATTTTGACTAACACTTATATTTTAGAAAAATTTCGCCAGAGTTTCCTTTGCATTATGGACATATCCACCTGTCAGAGGGCCCCCGAAACACATTACCAAATAACAATATACAATTACAACACTTTTCACAACTTGTATACACTTTCTTACCTCAACGAATGCACATATTCTATCACATTGTTACAATTGCACATAAACTAGTCAAGTTTGTCACTTCAATGAATTCTTACCTTATTTAACCATTTTAACACACCATGTACACTTAACAAATCATTACCAATCTACACTTACTATTAGTTGCTTATTAAACACGTAAATCTTTATAAGGCTTTCATTTATCAAGAACGGTTCAAATGACCCAAATGTGACAACACATTAAATTCATTACAAAATGAAGGAGACTTTACTAATACTGAGAGGGAAACAACTTAGGCAAGATGACAGTTACTAGGAGTAGGAGGGTCACCTAATTTCTTCTAGGCTTGATCGAATAAATGGGGGTACTTTTCCTTCATCTATTTTTCTGCTTCCCATGTGGCCTCCTCAACTTGTTGACTTCGCCAGAATACTTTAACAGAGGCAACTTCCTTATTTCTTAACTTACGGACTTGCCTATCAAGAATGGCAACTGGAACATCTTCATATGACAAATCTTCATTATCCTCAATAGCCTCGACTGACATGATTGCGGATGGATTTCCAATCACTTTCTTCAACATGGACACATGGAATACCGAGTGCACCGATGACATCTCAAGAGGCAATTCTAGCCTATAAGCAACTTGACCAATCCTTTGAACGATCCGATATGGACCAACATACCTAGGACTCAATTTCCCTTTCTTTCCGAATCGCAGGACTCCTTAATAGGAGATACCCTCAAGAACACCCAATCATCGACTTGAAACTCCAAATCCCTTCGACGAACGTCTGCATAGGACTCTTGACGACTCTGTGCTGTTTTCATTCTCTCCTGAATAACCTTGACCTTTTCCATAGCTTCGTACACCATATCCTGGCCCTAGCAATTCCGCTTCACCTACCTCAAACCACCCGATTGGCAATCTACATCTTCTCCCATACAATGCCTCAAACGGGGCCATTTGAATGCTAGCATGATAGCTGTTATTGTAAGCAAATTCTATCAGTGGCAAGTGTTCATCCCAATTACCTTTAAAATCTAAGACACAAGCCCGCAACATATCTTCAAGCGTCTGAATGGTCCGCTCGGCCTGTCCATCGGTCTGTGGATAGAAGAATTCTACGCATTCCTAACACATCATTCGGACCATGACACCACATCTACTAGGTTTTATGCACAAAAATTTTACGGGGCCTTACAAGAATATAGAAGTTCAGTTCTCAGAACAACAAGATCGCACGACAGAGTTCAAGAAAGTGAAGTTTTCCTAAAGGTTAGCAGCCTCCCGAGGATAAGTACAGGCGTCCCCGTACCGATCCACAAGACTCTACTAACCGGCTCAAGACTCATGAGGCCTAGTAAACCTAGGCTCTGATACCAACTTGTCACGATCCCAAATCCGGTCGTGATGGCGCCCAGCACATTGCTAAGCCAGCCTGACCAATCAATAACAATAACGAAGCTAGAAGCTCTCTTTAACCCATTTAAGCAAATTAATTCACGAAATAACAGCAATACATGTAACGAAAACGGGAAACCAAGTCCCATAATACATCAACTCCCATAGACCAAGGGTCAAGAGTCATGAGCCTCTACTGAACATGAGTGTATAAAGGTTTACTAGATACCAAGTGCGGGAAAGAAAAGTCAATACAAAATCAAGACGGTAAGAAGGAATATCGGGTCCCGCGGACTCTGCAACTACCTCGTATATCCCACAAATGTCGCCTCGCACAGCTACTCGGATCACTGTCGAGAGGTACCGGATCTGCATACAAGGTGCGAGGAGTAAAATGAGTACTGCCGGACTCGGTGGTTATAAACAAGGGTAAGACGACGCGAGATAAGAAATCCGCGATAAAGCACTATGTAAAGCTATAATCGGCTACCCTGTCATAGAATCAATCTTCATTGTACCTGTACCAACTAATACCAATAAATAGCATAACAGCTAGCGGATGTAGCTAAATGCAATGCAATGCATGATATGACCGCTACGGCGCGTAGCCGACTCCAATTTTGGGTACCCGTGCTCACTGTGGGGGTTCAGACTCCGGAGGGCTCCTACAGCCCAAGCACATCTCATAGAGATATTCCTCTGCGGCGTGCAGTCCGATCCAACATATATCCTGCTGCGGCGTGCGGCCCGATCCACTACTAGTCAGCTAATATGCAGATACAGCCTCGCAGGCTCAAAAGTAGTTTTTGAAAACTCTTTTTATCATTTTTCGGTTGGAAAACAGTAATATCAAGTTCCAGAGATTGGAATTAGCATAATAACAGAAATAGCCGCGGACTAGTAGTAAACTAGCATGTCTATATGATAAGACAATTATAACGATCCTCGCGGGATCCAATAACTGTCTCACAGCCCACAATATACTCAACCGTCCGAGAAGGAGGTTCAACGGCTCGAGAATAGCCAATAATACAATATCAACAGGTCGGACTAATATATAGTCTCCAGTTTATGATCGACCCCGCACTCTCAAGAGTGTGCGTGTCTCGCCGCTATACAGTGTCACAAAGTGGTATACCGGGGTTTCGAACCCGCTGGTCATCACCCACATCTATTACTCACCTCAATACAGCGCGACGACTATTCCGCAATGCCCTTGCCACGAGAATCAAGCTCCGCACGCGTAGAATCTGATCAAATACGGTAGAAATACAACAAATTAGGCCAATGGGACGACACCCAATCAAAACAACTCAATTTACATCAAAATTCCCAAAGTTGTCAAAACCCGACTTTCGGTACGCTTGTCGAAAAATCACGAAAGTCACATATTCGGAACCCTCATCTCAATACGAGTCTAAGCATATCAATTTTACCAAATTCGGACTCCGTTTGCCCATTCAAAACCTTGATTTTCTAAAGTTCAAGCCTAGGGCTAAATCCTCCATAAATTATCCCAAATTCCTCCATTTTCATGATATAATTGCATAATATTACCAATACTAATCATAGTTTAAGTCCATAGTTGATTACCTGATGATTTCCCTTGAATTTCTCTTCAAAATCGCCCAAATCGCCTCTAAAGCCGAGACCCAAATGTGTGAAATGTTCTGAAATTTTTCTAACTTCCGATACACTTAACTTACAGCGATTTTCGCTTCTGCAGAAGAATTTCCGCTCCTACGAGTGCGTATCCGCGACCATAGGGTCGCTTCAGCGGTTCCAGGCCTAGCCGGCCACTTCCGCTTCTGCGAGCAAAGGGCCGCTTAAGCGCCTCCGCTTCTGCGATGGAACTTCCGCTTCTGCGGAAACATCCGCTTCCGCGCTCCAGAGTCCGCTCCTGCGGACTCGCCCAGGCGGTCAAATGCCCGCTTCTGCGGACCATTCCCATTTTCTTCTCGCCCGCTTCTGCGATCACTGGCTCGCACCAGCGGTGCCGCTTCAGCGGAAAGGAGTCCGCTTCTGCGGAGCCAAGCGCCCTTGCGCCCCTCGTCCGCTTCTGCGGACTCGCTCCTGCGCCCATAATTCCGCAGGAGCGGAAACAACAGAAACAGGATCCCTACCTGCAATTTCCATGATTTTCTTCCGTTTAACCATCCGAAAACACCCTGAGGCCCCCGGGACCCCAACGAAAACCACCAACATACTCCAAAATACGATACGAACTTGTTCCAATCATAAAAATACCATCCTAAACATTAAAATCACCAATTACACACGGATTCAAGCCTAAATTCTTTAAAACATTTCGAATTTCACAATCAATCAAAAACCCGACTAAACGACGTCCGAATGACCTGAAATTTTGCAGGCACATCCCAAAATCACCTAACGAAGCTACTGCAACTTGTCGGAATTCCATTCCGACCCCCGGATCAAAATCTCACCTACCGTTCGGATTTCGCCAAAATTCAACCTTAGCCAATTCAAGCCTATTTCTACACCGGGCCTCCAAATTCAATTCCGATCGCTCCCTTAAGTCACAAGTCACCTCCCGGAACTAACCGAATCATCAGAATCCGATTCCGAGCCTTCTAACCAAATAGTCAACTCCGGGTTGACTTTCTTTATTCAAGTTTCCTTCACAAAGGCTATATGCCTCATTTCCAATCCCAATCACTCCTAACTCACCCGATAGACTCTAACACTGATATAAAACCATAAAACATGTATTTACAACATAACGGGGTGGTAATTCCCGTGACGACGGGCCGGGTCGTCACAGAAACTTACCTCCGATGATTACTCGGTGAAATCCCCTTCAATTCCCGTCAATTTGCTCTCTAAGAACTCAAAAATTGAGGTTTTGGGTAAATGGGTCGCGAATACACTTTTCTGATTTTTAATATTACTGACAGGTACTTAACACTACGCGATCGCAACCCTTGGCTCGCGATCGCGATGCGCAAAATTTTGACGGCTGGATTTTCCTTCTACGCGATCGTAGCCTTTGACTCGCGATCGCAGTGACCAACCTTCCACTCCTACGCGATCGCAGCACTCTCTCCGCGATCGCACGGCTTCCAGACTCGACACTACGCGATCGCATGAACTCGAC
Source organism: Nicotiana noctiflora (assembly GCA_032618575.1). NCBI lineage: Eukaryota > Viridiplantae > Streptophyta > Magnoliopsida > Solanales > Solanaceae > Nicotiana > Nicotiana noctiflora. The sequence continues at coordinate 59,814 of JASVEL010010989.1, forward strand.
CGCGATCGCATTGCCTTAAATCCTTGCCTTACGCGATTGCAGACGGACCCTTGCGATCGCGATTCTCACCAACTTCCTCTTACGCGATCGCATGAAGAACTTCGCGATCGCAAAGAACAAAATCTCTCCATTTTTATTGCAGCTGATCAGCAGTGTCTTTTGGCACAAAATGGTCCGTTTGGACCCCCGGATTCATCCCGAGGCCCCCAGGACCCCAACAAAAACCACCAACCTACTCCAAAATACGATACAAACTTGTTCCAATCATAAAAACATGCCCTTAAACACGGAAATCATCGAATCAAAGCGGATTCAAGCCTAAGTTTCATCTAGAACTTCCGAAACCAACATTCAATCAAAAACCCGACCAAACTACGTCCGAATGACCTGAAAATTCGCAGACATATCAAATATCACCTAACAAAGCTACTGCAACTATCGGAATTCCATTCCGACTCCCGGATCAAAATCTCACCTGTCGTTCGGATTTCGCCAAAATTCAACCTTAGCCAATTCAAGCTTATTTCTACACCGGACCTCCAAATTCAATTCTGATCACTCCCCTAAGTCACAAATCACCTCCCGGAGCTAACCGAATCATCAGAATTCGATTCCGAGCCCTCTAACAACATAGACAACTCCAGGTTGACTTTTCATAAACAAGCTTTATTTCAAAAGGCTATTTGCCTCATTTTCAACCAGAATCACTCCTAACTCACCCGATAGGCTCTAACACCGATACAGAAATATGAAATATATAAATGAAAGGATAACGGGGTGGTAATTCCCATGAAGACGGGCCGGATCGTCACATTCCATTAGTACGGTATTAGGGACAATATTTGTATTAACTATATCGGGAGGAATCTGGGATAACCAATATTAATTCTATAGTCATGTAGCTCTGGACACCCGTAGTTAATTAATAACAATATTAATATATTGTATTATTATTAGTGATCACGGTTTATGACTTTCGCCCTTAATCTAGTACTAACGTTAGAAGCCAAGTGTAGTCCTTAATCTACGCATTAATGTAGTCCCGTCTACATTTACGTACTCTTAGCTAATAGTATAGGTATACCATCGTATTACAATAAGCATATGTATAACCCGCAATCGTCTCATTATAGTATTAGGGTCCTAACTTGATATATAGGCTAGTTGACCAACGTCTATAAACGATGCGTAAAATCACATAACCTAAATCTAACTACATCATGTATACTAATCTTCCATTAGCATCACAACGTAATACCCTATATATACATTGTATATGATTAACTAATACAACGATTGTAGTCATAATATATGCATAAACTCAATTCCACACCAGATGTATATTCTTCTTTAATCGTATTCTAGCTATATTGTAGTCGCAAAGAAAATATAACTGCTATACATATAATGAATGAGGTATGTAGGACTAAGTCCATAATATGTACAATGGTCAATGGACATTTAGGTCAAACAGTTCAAACTTATGAATTGTGCATACACTATTTTTACCAGATGATTAATAGATTGATGTAAAGGTCAATAAATTTAATGTGATTGTTAAACGATTGGCCATGTTAGATTGCGGTAATTCGTATATTTTGATGTGATAGGGTTTGTGTTAAATATGCGTCCCAAGATGCATAATGGGAATATAATGTAATGCATAATTCATTATGTGCATGATTTACTATTTAATATATATAACATAGTATATATGTTTATATTACTATTAGTGTAATCATATCATAATATCTCTTCGGGTATGTTAAAAGTCATAGGTAAGGTCAATTATATGGGTTATAAACCTTGTATGTATAGTAACCATATATGACTACCAATTAGGTCAATGGATAAGTGTGGACTAATTTGTGTTACCAATAGCATATTGTAATTAGACCAAAACCGAACTAAATCGTAACATATTTTATTGTAATTGGGGAAACATATATGATATTATACATTTATCCACAGTAAAAGAATGAGCTGATTAACATTTATAGAAAAATGTATAAGCTCCGATGCTATCTTTTTTAGTGATTAAGAATTGAACAGAGGAAGGTAACTACATGATATAGTTCCCCTGAACTGATCATTGGTAGCAATCGAGCTATAATCCCAAACATTATCGTGGGGACAACCACATAACCCATTAATACTAGTTAAGAATTACACATAAACATTATATTACTAGGTTTATATATATGATTTTTGTTTATGCGAACTGTTTAGTTATCCACATACAATATTGATAATATATTGTCCAATAGAACTGTGATCAATATCCTAGTATTCGTAGTTATGCCTTTGAAGGTCATATGCACTGTTATCTAATGTGTACAGTCAAATAATTACGTTTAGTACTCATAATACTAGGTGCAATATGGTATTTGGAATTATGTGGTATTTAATACTCATAAATAAATTATAATAACATGTATATATATAATGGAGATTTTAATTAGCATAAACGTGTGTGAATTATTCAATAGAATTGTGACGTGATTTTATTAAAATATTATGCAATATTAGTCATAGTCGTAGGACAGTCATATGTATTTCAGGGTATTACAGAAAGGTTTAAACAACATTATGTATAGTATTAGTCATAGTAATGGTGATTACATATTCATACAGTCAAATCTTACTATGTACATATTTGTGGATATTAATAGTATATTATTCAAAACAGTCAAATGGACTGTATGAATAAGTATGATTACTATACATACTTATGTAGAATATGTAACCAATAGGTGACATTATACATACCCACTATATTGATATATGGTGAATAATTTTTAGTTATGTGAATAATTATTATCAGTAGTTATTTATACATAACTATACGAACTCCATTGGTGTCAAGATAATTCCGTTTATATACAATATTAGGACGATTTCATTGTAGTTATATTAATATTTGATACATATTAACAATGTTATATATATCATTTGTAGCGAATATGCCATAACTATTCACTACATCATTAGTATACTTAGAACAAAAGTATAACGTCCTACATACCTCATTTTTATATATGTAATTCACTTGAATTCCAACTGACTGAAGAAATCAGTCTGTTATTAAGGCTTATACTTAATAGTTAATATATAGTATAACTATGATATCAATGTGTCGGGTTAAAATCAAGTGTCGGGTTAAAATCAAGTGTCGGGTTATTTATCGTTTACTCCCTCATATGAGCCCTTATACGCAACTTTGTTGTACGTATTATAGTCAATTTCGTTGTAGTAATTCTGGTAATTTTGAAGAAGGATTCAGGTGTCCTATAAGCCAATAGAAATTTGTAGATACGAGTATTAGTAATACCACCTTGATCGTGGTGACCCCGATCCCATCTTTGTCATCGTACGAAAATAGCTAACGAAGTCATTTTGACTCCATTATTACGACATTCGACATAAGTGAATGGGTAAGTCCTCCCCCCGACTGGTAAGCTTCCATAAATCAGTCGTGACAAGCTGTGGCAAATGGAAGAAGGTTTCTTTCGACTATAAATATAAAGTGAAGAGATTCGAAAAAGAAGAGGCCCTACTAATAGGCTAGAATTGCATATTTTAGTCGCTTATTACACTCGAATTTACTACACTTTAATTGAGTTTGAGTATTTTCCTATTTGGGAGTAGCAAGCTTTATTTACAAAGCAACATAAATAGGAATTATGTGGTGGAAATTGAGTGTAATGTGGTCCATTGGACTATATCAGGCCTAGTATTTGATATGATGGAATAGATTTATGACCACCACATATTGGAAATCCTAATTAGTTCTTATACTGAAAATACTCCCATAGTTTCCAATATGGGACTATGATACTTATGAACGTATGGGCGATATATCATTCGAATATAATTGTATTACTATGTTATCATAAAATATCATGCTACTCCTTGCGGTACAAAATAAGTGATTTTTTGGATGTTTTCATACATATTAAGAAAATCACCTTTTAGCATTAATTAGCAATAGAATTGACTATTTTAACCTTACCATCTCACATAAACACTCCTAACACATATTCCAACACTATTTACTCCAAGGACAATGTAGGAAAAACATCATTAAGTCGTTCTTGAAATCCGAAAAAATCACTTATTTTGGACCACAAAAAAAGGCCAAAAAATCAGTTATTTTGAACCGGATGGAGTAATTAATAGTAATAATTACACTAGGACCTTTTTATTAGGTCAATGTGGATCATCGTATTCCAATGATTGACGATAATTCCGTACAAGATACAATAATTTCATTATATTCTCTGAATAATACTAATACGATTGTAGTTATTCATTGTAATTACTCCATAACTACTTGTATTGATTCCCAAAACTAATTTTACAATGAATATCTAATACGCATATAATACCTCCATTTTAAAAGTAAATACGATCGTGTATTTACACTTATACTATTGTTTACAATAATATGCTAAGTAATATAACTAGATAGGTTGTATTTATTAGGTTGTATTTATTCCGCATCGGCCCAAATAAATACAAGAGAAATACATATACTATATCATATAACTAACTACGCCAATATACATAACAACAGGGCTATATAAATTAATCACCTAATATCTCATTTTTAGATGGTTTTAGTAGCTAAGCGATATGGTGGGTAAGGTCAATTACTATTGAGTTATAGTAAACGGTAATAATCATTTACATGGGAATTGTAAATCATATAGCATACAACCACATATCTATAATTTTATGTATATATGTATATATCATATGACATATGTGTCAAATATACGATAAACCTGATATTGTATTTGTACAACGTATTATATAGAAATAAGATTGTATTAGGAATAACATACTTAAAAAATAAACGCTAATTGATTAACCCTATCAAGATATAAAATTTAACCACTCTATTAAAATTAGTGGACTTATATATGAAGGGTAATATCTAATACGCATATAATACATATGAAGCTATTCGGTTTAATAGCATATAACTATCAATTGTCCATAACCCAGCGAGTCCTACCATTATATTACTACAATCGTATCCTAAGGATATCCACAACTAAATAATAGGTAGTATTTCATTCATATATTAGAACGTATCGGCCTACGACAACCACATAAGTTCATTGGACTAATACGATTGTAGTCATAGGAACTTCCGTTTATATATTGTGGTTGTTATTTAGTAATTGACCGTCTATGAATATGATTTCATTCATATACTAGGACGCATCGGCCTACGAAATCATGGTTGTAGTAGGCCGATGCGTCCTAAACGGCCTTTAAGGAAGGGAAATCAGGTCCCTAAAAGTAAAAATCTGGTCCTAAAAGGGTAAATAACGACGTGAACAATCTGGTCGCAACCCGTCGTAATAGCCTCCGCCGCTAAATGTCAATAACGACGGGTCTTCATATCTGGTCGTTAAATCTCTTTAGAGACGATCAAAAAAACTGGTCCCTAAATATATTTAGAGACCACATTTCTCGTCCCTAGTAGTTGACGAAAAAATATTTAATTCCGTCGTGAAATCGTTTTAGCGACCTACTGTACCTAGTCCTAAATTGCCTTTTAGGGACGAACAGAACACCTGGTCGTTAATAACATTTAGAGACTATATTTATCATCCCTAATAGACGATGAAAAATATATATATTCCCTTCGTTAAATCTTTTTAGCGACTAACGCCAACTAGTCCTAAATAATCTATTAGAGACTGACAAAATATCTTGTCGGTGAACCGTTTTTGCAACCAACCTTTAACTGGTCCTAGATTATTTTTAGAGACGACGTCCCTATTTAAAATAATTTTGTAATTTAACGAAATATTCATGGTCTATTAATAACCATGAGTAGTCCTAAAAGCTCAATGCAACAAAAAGTAATTTTTATCAATAAATATCAAACTGTTATAGAAAAATCTAGATATAAAAAGATAAGATATCAAGGTCAAATCCCATGATGATGTTACTTTCTATGTTTTCTCAACACCTTAACAAAAAAAACTTAATCATTCTAAGCTAGACTATGATATCAAATTTTGCATAACATTTTTAGCAAAATAATAATGAGCTTTTGCATCTTCTGAGTTTGCATCTTGACTTGTAGCTTCAATCTACAAAACCTGTGAGTACAAAAGATTGGAAAAAACTGATAAACTACTATTGGTGAAATAACATATATAATTTAAAATGAGCAATAGTTAAATCGCTTACCTGTCACGACCCAAACCCTGGTCGTGATGGCGCCCAACACAATGCTAGGCAAGCCCGACCATGTTATCCATTAAACCAGCCAATTATTAGTTTCAGGTGATCAAGTTAAACTTAATTAGCAAATGTTCATATCAAAATGATAAACGTAATAGTAGAAGCATACAAAATACGGTCCCAACCAAATCGTGGTGTCGCAAGCAGGCCTCTACAGAATAAACAACCTATACAAACAAGTCTAGGCAAAATGAAAGCAACCATATGATAAGGAAGGAGAAAACAGGTTCTGTCGACGTCGGCAGCTACCTCGCAGTCTCCGTAAAGTAGATATGAATAAGCAGCTGCAACAGCTCAACTGCTCTCAGGCACCTGTGAATCTGCACAAAAAAGTGCAGGGGAGTGGGGTGAGTATATTTCAACTCAGTGAGTAATAATAGTAAACAATAACTGAAAATAAGAACTCCTGTACTATCACTAAACAACTCTAAGGCAAACCCCCACAGATAAGTCATCACTACAGTGGATACTCTGCTCTCCGGTCCACATCTATCTCAACAAGGTCCCACACTGACCAAATCCTCACTCGTACCGCTACGGTGTACAGCCAACTCAATATATGTAGATATATACATATGTCCATAATGTATAAGTATTTAAGTACGTATATGGATATGTATAAGTATAATGCTGCAGCGTGCAGCCCGCTCCAATACATATAACGCTGCGGCGCGCAACCCGCTCCATTTAACGTCGACGGCGCTCACTTGGGGTGCATACAGACTTTGGAGGGGCTCCCTAGGCCCAAGCGCTATGATACTGCGACGTGCAGCCCGATCCACACATATGTTACTGCGGCGTGCAGTCCGATCCAATATATATATATATATACATATATAGCTATACTGCAGCGGCGTGCAGCCCGATCCCATAATATACTCCAGCGCTCACTGAGAATGTGTGCAGACTCAGACTCCGAAGGGGCTCCTACAGCCCAAGCGCAATAATACTGCGGCGTGCAGTCCAATCCACATGTATGTTACTGCGGCGTGCAGTCCGATCCAATATATATACTGCTGCGGCGTGCAGCCCGATCCAATATATATACTGCTGCGGCGTGCAGCCCGATCCAATATAGGTATATATATATATGATACCTCATAATGGGTCCTCGACCTTGTCCCAATTAGTATAGGATTGGCCTTTTAGGCCCACTCAGCTAAATCAGGGAATTTCCATCCTATGTAATCTATCTCTCACAGTACACCTCTAGTACTGGCTCTTGATGTGCTATTCAGCTAGTTTTACGGCTAAGTGTAAGCTTCCAACATGATATAGGGGTCACCTTGCTCTACAGGTCCCCTAATGCTCTACAGATCGGCACAAGGCCCCAAATATGGCTATTAGCCCAATTACACAGTTATAATCTCATTATCAGTCATAATACACAATGCGCTATTAGCCAGGAAGGACCAAGTCCAATTCCGCAATCACAATGTCAACACGCCCGTCACAAGACGCGTGTCTCATCTCAACATAGCACTGTGAAGTGCTAGCACGGGGTTTCAAACCCTTAGTACATTATTTACTATCACCACTCACCTCGAACCGGTAGAAGTCCTGGCTCTCCTTGCGCTTGCCTCGAAAATCAATCTCCTCGGATGCCAAATCTGCTCAAAATCAATAAGAATACATCAATATAGGCTAATAGACATAACCTGTAACGACCCGGCCGGTCGTTTCAGAAAATTACGCCCCAATCCCCAATTTAACTGTTCCCCTAAGTTCATTTTTGCTATTGTGGTTTGCCGGAAGAGTCGGTTCTGAAATTTGGAGCATTTTGGGACACTTAGTCCCTAAATAAGGGCTTTAAAGTTAGAAAATGGTCCGTAGTCGGAACAATGTTAAGACGACCTCGGAACGGAAATCTGATGGTTCCATTAGCTCCGTTAGGTGATTTCGGGGTTGGGAGCGTGTTCGAATGTATTTTGGAGGTCCGTAGTTCAATTAGGCTTGAAATGCCGAAGTTTGAAATTTTGGCGAATCCGAACGATAGGTGAGATTTTGATTCGAGGGTCGGAATGGAATTCCGACAATTTCTGCGGTTTCGTTATGTGATTTTGGATATGTCCGCAAATTTTCAGGTCATTCGGACGTCGTTTGGTCGTGTTTTAGATCAAATGTGCAATTCGGAAAGTTTTAAGAAACTTAGGCTTGAATCCGTGTGTAATTGGTGATTTTGATGTTTAGGATGGTGTTTTTATGATTTGAACAAGTTTGTATCGTGTTTTGGAGTATATTGGTGGTATACGTTGGGGTCCCGGGGGCCTCGGGATGAATTCGGACCATCAAACGGGCATTTGGAACTTGGAAATTCTGCAGAAAATGCAGCAGCAGTGCAGCAGACTTTAAGCCTTCGCGTTCGCGTGGCAATGGCCGCGTTCGCGTAGGCATGGCAGGGCTAAGCATCGCGTTCGCGTCCCTTAAGTCGCGATCGTGTAGAAGAAAAATGGCCGGTTGGAAGGTTGTTCTTCGCGAATGCGTGGGAGTCGTCGCGTTCGCGTAGAGGAAGTGGAATTTGTGCTTCGCGGACGCGTGGGGAGCGTCGCGTTCGCTAAGGGTAATTGTTTTGCAGGTCATCGCGAACGCGTGGATCACTTCGCATTCGCGTAGAAGAAGTTTGGGCTGTTCATCGCGAACGCGTGAACAGTAACGCGAACGCGTAGAGTAACGGGGTATGGCAGTGAGTTTAAGTTCAGAACATAACAGCCGCGACCCCCATACACAAAAACGCCATTGTTGAGCTCCAAGAGACGAAATTGAAGGGGAAACGCTGGGATATCATCGGGAAATCATCGGGGGTAAGTTTCTTCACCTTAATTCGTTAGTTTATCATGAAATCCTTGATTATTTCACTGAAAATGGGAGATTAAAAGTGGGTTTGAGCCCTAGGCCTAAATTTTAGAAAAATCTTTGATTTGAATGGGCAAACGGAGTCCGATTTCGATAAATTTTATATGCACGGACTCGTGTTGAGATAAGGAACCCGAATATATAACTTTCGTAATTTTTCGAGAAGCGTACCGAAAGTCGGGTTTTGGCAACTTGTGGGTTTTGGTGTATTTTGAATTGTTTTGATTGGGTAATGCCCAATTGGCCTAATTTGATGTGATTCCATTGATTTTTATCAGATACTACACCTGTAGAGGCCGACATTAACGGCAAGAGAATTGTCTCTTAGCGGTTTTGTACCGGAGTCGAGGTAAGTGGCTTGTCTAACCTCGTGTGGGGGAAACCTTTACCCCTAAGATATTATGTGATATTTTAAATGCCTTGTACGCGAGGTGACGGGCGTGTACATGCGCTGGTTGTTGTAACTCACTTTACTTGAATCGTCAAATTCGTGATATTCCTGTCCTTAGTTGATTAATTTATGATATTTACCTGGCATTCGTTAGGGAAGCATGATTAGATAGGATTTATCCTGTCTAATTGCCAAATTGTCTTACTTGAACTTTCTTGATAATTGTTGGCACTAGTTTTCGGTGAAGTTGTAGTTAAGCATATTATGTTTTCTCTGTGCGTTTTCTTTATTTGTTGTGTTGGTGGACTACGGGTTCAATTCCCGGAGATCCAAGGGCTGCGGGTTCGATTCCCGGAGACCCGGAGTTTATTGATATATTATTGAGATATCAATTCCCGGAGATCCAAGGGCTGCGGGTTCGATTCCCGGAGACCCGGAGTTTATTAATATATTATTGAGATATGGACTGCGGGTTCGATTCCCGGAGATCCTGAGTTATTGAGATATGGACTGCGGGTTCGATTCCCGGAGATCCTGAGCTATTGATATAATATTGAGATGTGGACTGCGGGTTCGATTCCCGGAGATCCTGATGTTATTGAGATGTGGATTGCGGGTTCGATTCCCGGAGATCCTGAGATTTATTAAGACATGGGCTGCGGGTTCGATTCCCGGAGACTCATGGGTACTATAAATGGGATTGTGGGTTCAATTCCCACAGGTCCTGGACTTATTAATTAAGTTTGTTGCTTGTTGTTAGCTTAATTGTAGACGGTTGCAATAATCACTGTATTGTTGTTATTTCAGATTCATTCTTAATTATTCCTCCTTATTACTGTTGATCATTATGCTATTGTTTTTTTTTTCTCAGTAGGGCCCTGACCTTCCTCATTACTACTCCATCGAGGTTAGGCTTGGCACTTACTGAGTACCGCCGTGGTGTACTCATGCTACTCTCCTGCACACTTTTGTTGTGCAGATCCAGGTACATCAGGTCAGGCTCATACGAGGTGATTCAGCAGCACTTCGGGAGACCTCGAGGTATGATCTGCTACGTCCGCGGATCCGGAGGCCCTCCTTCTATTCCTGATAGTATTAGTAGATGTTTTCCTTCATTTCGTTGTTAGATACTCTTTACACATAGAGCCACGGTTGTATACTCTCTTTTAGTCTGTGTTGCCCGTGGGATTCCGGGTCTTGGTGGTGTTTTATAGAGTGTGTTTGACGGGTGTATGTGCCAAGCGGCACAGATTACATCTCCTTTTTATATTATTTTTCCGCTATTTCTTATTTAATGTTCATAAACTGGTATATTCCGCAACGTGTTAGGCTTACCTAGTCGTGGGGACTGGGTGCCGTCATGACATGTTCACGATTGGTGAACTAGGGTCGTGACAAATTGGTATCAGAGCTCTAGGTTCATAGGAGTCACGGGACACAGACCAGTTACTTAGAATCTCGTTGATCGATACGGAGACGTCTGTATTTATCTACAAGAGGCTATGTAACTGTTTAGGAAACCCTTCAATTCTTTGAATTCCTTATCGTGCATCATTTATTCAGTTGGAGCCTATGTCATTTATTCTTTTGCATCCACTCATGTATTGAAATTGCGCATTCGGTATCAAGTATGCGCCGACGGTTCGTGATGCTGCAGAGGGATTTCAAGGGAGTCAAGAATTTACTCAACTATTGTTACCGTGTGTCATCCATATCGATAATGCAAGAAATTGAGAAACCTTCAATTGTGCACGTGGGGGTGCACTAGGTTCTGACATTCGGTTGATAAGTACGGTCTTGAGAAGGTTTACTTAACTGCCTAATCATCACAGTAATGGTAGAATCACAAGGTGGATATAGATCTAAGGATAGTTGGTGGTAATAAAGACTATATGGTTCATATGAGATATCTATTTAGCGAAGGATTCAGCCTGCAGAGATACTGGGGGAAAATGAGTTTAACTGTCTTAAGAAGGACATGCGCCAAACGAATGTCTTTGGCTTGTCTTATGATCAAGACGTACGAATGTTAAAGGCTAGTATCATGGATTAGCAAGATGTATCTTAAGGCTTCGTGTCAAGTGAAATGATTTCACTATTAACAATATAATTATGAGGCATGTGTTATATCAGATTTGGCCTGCGATGTATTTAGGTGCTATTCAAAAAGTTCTTGAAAACTTGCGGATGGGCAAGAGTTGAGGCTCGTATGGTATGATGTTGGGACTTTAGATGTTCCTGTGTCCCTAATAAACTCTACATTTTATTATCAGCAGGGAAATATTCGACAAAGGCTACATGGTGCTTCGTAGGCGTGTGAGAATCATAGTATGTTTTAAGATGTCATTGGTAGGGAATGCTCGGAGCATGGAGCGAGAAGTTGTTTGGTTGTATTGGGATGAGGTCATACCCTATGGTGTTAGAGTGCTAATAGAGCACAGGTGGTTATATTCATTGGATCAAGTGAGTTGCGGTTAAATAATAGTAAATGACTTGAGAGAATGGTTCTAATGTGTTCGAGAGTCGTGTAATAGTGGCTTTGGGCTAAGTGGGAGAGTCCCACCGCTTAAGATTGGGTTGCATGGTTAATTACCTGTGTGAATTCTGGATATTAGCGTATTAATGGGTTATTGCAGCTACGGAAAAAGACCATGAGTGGTAATTTGAGTATATGAATTGTTGAATGCATGTTATGGTTAGCCTTACAGGTTCATGATCAAACTTGAGGAAAGATTTATGATTTATGCCTCGTATAGGTGCAGGCTTCGCGGGAAGTGATTCCGCTGGGTGCTTTATCGAGAGGGTATTCATATGTTATAAACATTCAGTAGAGTTGGTTACGTACTGAGCCAAGTCAGGGCTGGATGGTTCTCAATAGCGGTCCTAGTGAATTTAAGAGGTAAAGTGTGGTGTTTGATAATTCTGAGTCTATAAGTACAGTTGAGGCTCAAGCCTTTAAAGCAACTTAGGAACAAAGTACAAAAACAATCTATGATGTTTTGACTTGTGGTGTAGCATTTGAGAGGCGTGAAATGGTCGTCGTTCTTGAGATAGCATGGCCTCATGATTTCAGGTCATTCAGGGTGATTGTGGTTGAAATAAGTTAGGTATTGAAGGGAGATATTTACATTATAAGGCAATCCAGGATAAACTGGAAGAAAGTAGATTGATTAGCCAAAGTTGAGTTGGCATATTGGTGCCAATGATCGGTTCATGTGACGTAATCGAATTATGCATGTGATTTGTGGCGGTGCATTTGAGGCTTGTCGGCCGCAGTGTTTGATGGTATTCTGAAGTATTCTTCTATTAGGGCCTATTATGAGTAGGCAGATCTCGGGAAGGGTCATGGTGACTTGGACCACTACTTAGAGATTGGCAATTCAACGGCTATGAGAACTCGACTGTGTATTGCTATAGTTCTCCTGAAATGAGTTAAATGGAAAGTCTTATGTGATGGAGTATTAGCCTATCGTTAGTTCTAGAGTTGTGATGGAAATTGTGTCTATCGTATATCGGCACGTGAGGTGCAGTGAGTAGTATGAAATTTGAAGTAAGGACCAAGGTCACGGTTTGGTCAATGAATGTGATATAAAGAGCTCGGATGAGCAGGAAAGGAGTTTCAGTGTTTTGAGTAAGATGGGTATTAACATCAGTATCATTTGAGATCGGTGTTCCTGTGAGAAAGGCTTTGCATCCCGGTTAGGGACTCCTGATCGCTTTTCAGTGTTAGTGTAGCCGGTGGGTTGAATGTGCAGGCCCGTTTAATTATTCGGAAGATGGTGGGAGCTTGCCCCACAAGAAGATTGTATAGCTGTGACATGTAGTCACTTGATTGGTTAGAAATTTAAACCAGTAAGAGGATTTTGGTGATATCATCCATTTGAGAATTTATGCTCGAAGGAAACTCTGCTTATTGGGTTATAGACCTGTGAAATACTATTGACTTAGCTTGGCACAACCAGGATAGACTTAAGGTCGGTGGATAGATTTAAATGTGGAAGTGAGCCTTGCGTCAGGCCGGTTATGTTTCTTCCAGCAATGCGCCCTTTACGGAGGGATAGTTGAGGTCTTATTTCGCGGTTAGTTAATTCATGTAAAGATATAATGCACCGTATGAGTGTGAGACGGCTTGGTAAGTTCCTCATGCGTGGGGGTTTCGCTCAGCGGTGATGTTATATGAGCATGAGGGCTCTTGAGACTCAGATCTTATATCGCACCTCAGTTGTGCTTGAGTTCATAGCCTATAGCGCTATATGTTTTCATTGAGTCTGATATCATGCACCTTAGTGTGCTTATGATCGATATTCAGTATTTTGATGTGACGAGCTATTCAGCTCGACATATGACTCCTTGTGTGAGTCTATATTGTTGGGATCGGGTGGCACACCGCCATGGTTATATTATTGGGATCGGGTGGCACGCCGCCATGGTTATATTGTTGGGATCGGGTGGCACGCCGCCATGGTTATATTGTTGGGATCGGGTTGCACGCCGCAACAGTGTGATGTTTATTTCACTGTCCATAATTGCACTTATGTGTTCTGTTTCCTATTTTTCTGAGGAATTCCATGTTAGTGTGAGAGTTGAATAGTTCTCTCTAGTGTTCGCCTTCCTTTTGTATCACGTACGAATTAGTGGATTACTAGCACATTGTGTCATCTTGTAGGACTTTTAATTATGTCTGATATGGCTTATCGCCTGAGCAGTTCGTACTGGGTGAGATGAGATTATGTTATTTGGGGTCAGTGCAAACTGATTATATGAAGTATATTATAGAGGAAAGAATCATCCTCTGGTTTAGGACAAGGTAATGGATCATGTCAGGAGTATAGACCCAATGAATTGTTGATTCAGTAGTTGGTTATGGATATCGGGACATCTCTTCCATCGTGTCAGTATTGTAAAAGTTGGAACGAGACCTATGTAGATCGTGAGGTGCAATGGGAGCATCCGATTCGTTGAATTTTTGGCTAATTTGATCATAAAATATTATCGTGGTCCTGTGGATTTAGTGTTGCAAGGTAAGAATCCAGCAAGGTTATGCAGTCATGTTTGAGGACGGCGTTTGAGGAATATTGAGTGATCTCTTGATGAAAACAAGCCTGACATAGAATTTCGGATGTTGCGAGCGGGTTCTGCTTCGAGTCTCGCCCATGAAGGGCGTTATGAGGTTTGGGAAGAAGGGGAAGCTGAGTCCTAGATTTATTGGCCCATTTGAGATTTTGAGGCGTGTTGGGGAGGTTGCTTATGAGTTGGCCTTACCTCCATACCTAGCTGGAGTCCATCCCGTATTTCATGTCTCTATGCTCCGGAGATACCATGGTGACCCGTCGCATGTGTTGGATTTCACTTCTGTTCAGCTAGACAAAGATCTGTCTTATGTTGAGGAGCCGGTAGCCATTCTAGACAGGCAGGTCAGGAAGCTAAGGTCAAAGAACATCGCTTCGGTAAAGGTTCAGTGGCGGGGCCAGCCGGTCAAGGAGGCGACCCAGATTTTTCCCCCAATATCGGGATCGTGATGGCGCCTACTCGTGGTAGCTAGGCAAGCCACTGTATTCAGACTATCCTGTTTTTAACACAATTTTAATTAAATAAATGCGGAATACTTTATCGAAATGGAAATAACTAATTACAAAGTGAAAATCATACTGAAATCCTCTACCCAAGACGTGGAATCACCAACTCACAAACTACTATGGAATACTACACATAAAAGTCTGAAAGAAATATAACACAATTCTGTTTGTCTCGGAACAAAGAGACTCCAGCTAATAACATAAATAAAGAGAGAGACGACGGGCCTGCGGACGTCTGCAAGCTACCTCGGTCTCAAATATGATCAACTCCCACGCAATCTATTTACTGCTGCTGCTGCTCCTGATCGTAACCTGGACTTGTGCAAAAACGCACAGAAGTGTAGCATCAGCACAACCGACCCCATGTGCTGGTAAGTGCCTGGCCTATCCCGGCGAAGTAGTGACAAGCCTAGGACCAGACACCCACATAAACCCGTGCAATTCAATATATATATGTGTACCACAAAATAACAAGAAATAATCAAGTATTAACACAATAAGGAATATCTTAAAGAATTCAACAATTAACCATAGTTAATAATTTCACAAGGAAAAACAAAGTATAATGTAAACACAAGTAATATCAATTCAAGAAATAGCAAGCAGTTGCACGGCATCACCCTTCGTGCTTTTACTCTCATCCTCACCAAATAAACAAATAAAGTACACGGCATCACCCTTTGTGCTTTTACTCTCATCCTCACATCCATAGTACGGCATGATCCTTCGTACATGGTTCAATAACCAGGGCACGGCATGATCCTTCGTGCATAATCAATAAATAAACATGGCGCGGCATTAACCTTCGTGCATAAATAAATAAACATGGCACGGCATCACCCTTCGTGCATTATCACTCTTCCTCACCCAAATAACAATCACAGTTAAGGGCAAAGAAAGAAACAGTAATTCATAAACCGTCCCATCAAGGGCAATCAATAATTATCTTCACAACAAGTCCCAACAAGGGAGAACAATAACAATTCATCCGTAATATATCTCAAAATAATCATTTTCCAACGACTCACGGTCATACTAGACGCCAATGTATGGATGCTCGTCACCACAGCCCATACACCGCACTCGATCACATAACACATAACACATAATCCTATTCCCTCAAGCTAGGATAGAACAAACACTTACCTCGAGTGTTTATGAACAATTCAATCCGTGGAAATGTCTTTTTCTTTCAACTTTGGCTCCAATCCAATCGTATCTATACATAATTGATTTAATATCATCAATTCTACTCAACAAACTCATTCTTAAGACCAAATACAACTTTTACAACATTCTGCCCGGAATAGTAAATTTCAACCCCGGGCCCACATGGTCGGAACTCGGGGTTAGGACCAAAATCCGGTTATCCATCCCCCCACGAGTTCATGTATATGATTTGTTTCAAAATCGGACCTCAATTCGAGGTCCAATTCCCCAATTTATGAAAAACCCTATTTTCTAACAAAAACAAGAATTCTACCATGAAAATCATTGATTTTAATGAAAAACATGTTTAATGATGTTAGGAATTGAAAGAATTAAGTAAAAAGTAACTTATAATCGTTTTGATGAAGAAGAAATCTGTGAAGAATCGCAAATGGGTGTTTTTGTTTTGTAAAAAGTGAAGAAATGACTGAAAATCGTGTTTTACAGGTCTCTGTGTTCGCATTTGCGAACATGGGTTCGCAATTGCGAACCCCGACCAATTTCTGGAGTTTGAAAAATAAGCTAAGGCTGGAAAGTTCGCATTTTCGAACATTTGTTCGCATTTGCGAACACTGGCAGACAAAGGAGATGTTCGCATTTGCGAACTAATGTTTGCATTTGCGAACACATGTTGTATAAGGCAGTGTTCGCATTTGCGAACAATGGTTCGCATTTGCGAACCAAGGCAGTATGGGGAATGTTCGCATTTGCGAACTTTTGTTCGCATTTGCGAACATAGCCAGGCACTGGGGACCTTCGCAAATGCGAACAATTGTTCGCATTTGCGAACAAGGCTGGGTCAAAGGGGGCTTCACATTTGCGATAAAGGTTCGCATTTGCGAGCCTTGCCTTACACTGTCCCCTTCGCAATTGCGAGAAATACTTCGCAATTGCGAAGCCAACAGCTGGGTGAAAAACCAGCAGTTCAAAAATTTAGAATTTCATCCAACGGCCTATCAACTCTTTACCCGAGCCCCGGGCTCCAAACCAAACATGTACATAACCTCAAAAACACATTATGAACTTGTTCGTGCGATCACATCGCCAATATCACTTCGTTTTAATCAAATCAAGCCTCAAACTCATGATTTTCATACTTTTGATTTTCAAAACTTCTTAACTTGGAACTCAAGGTCCAAAACATCTCAAACGACATCCGAATGTCACCAAACTTTACGAAATCACATATATAATATTTAAGACTTGTACCGGGCGTCGGAACCAAAATACGAGCCCGATACCAAGGTCAATTAATTTATTTCCTTTAACAATTACATCAAAAACAATTTCATAGAAAAATTCATAACTTGGGCTCTAGGCCTCAGAATTTGACTCCGGACACATGTCCAAGTCCCATATTTTCCTACGGACCTCTCGGGACCATCCAATCTCGGGTCCGGATCCGTTTACCAAAAATGTTGACCGAAGTCAACCATATCAATATTAATATCATTTTTATCCAAATTTCTCATAGAATTCATATTTTCTATCACAAAATCTTTCCGGCTACATGCTCGGATCGTGCACATAAATCGAGGCAACATAGAATGAGGTTTTCAAGGCCTCGGAAGCTCGAAATGATTAATTAAATAAGTGATGACCCTTTGGGTCGTCACAATCTCCACCTCTAAAACAACCGTTCGTCCTCGAACGGACAAAAGAAAGAAGTACCGAGTCAGGAAACAAGTGTGGGTAACGGCTCCGCATATCAGACTCGGACTCCCAGGTCGATGCCTCGGGAGGCCGACCTCTCCACCGAACGCGCACGGAAGGATAACTCTTCGACCTCAACTCGTCGAACTCGCCGGTCTAGAATAGCCACCGGCTCCTCCTCGTAAGATAGATCATTGTCCAATTGGACGGTACCGAAGTCTAACACATGAGTGGGATCGCCGTGGTATCTCCGAAGCATAGATACGTGAAAAAGCTGGATGCACGGCTGATAAGCTAGGCGGCAAAGCTAATCTGTAAGCCACCCCTCCCACTCGTCTAGAATCTCAAATGGACCAATATACCTAGGGCTGAGCTTGCCCTTCTTCCCAAACCTCATCACGCCACTTCATAGACGACACCCGGAGCAATACTCGTTCACCAACCATGAAATCTACATCTCGAACCTTACGATCCGCATAAGTCTTCAGCCTGGACTGAGCTGAACGCAATCTCTCTGAATAGTCTTGACCTTATCCAAGGCCTCCTGAACTAAGTCCGTACCCAACAACCGAGCCTCTCCCGGTTCAAACCATCCGACCGGTGATCGACATCGCCTACCATACAACGCCTCATACGGAGCCATCCGGATGCTAGATTGGTAACTGTTATTGTAGGCGAACTTCTGCTAATGGTAGAAACGGATCCCACGAGCCTCCGAAATCAATAACACATGCTCGAAGCATGTCCTCGAGAATCCGAATAGTCCTCTCGGATCGGCCATCCGTCCGAGGATGAAATGCGTACTCAACCGAACACGGGTGCCTAATTCTCTGCTGGACCGCTCTCCGGAACCGCGAGGTAAGCTGCGTACCCCGATCGGAGATAATAGATACTGGCACCCCATGGAGACGAACAATCTCTCTAATGTAAACCTCCGCTAACCTCTCCGATGAGTAGGAGACAGATACTGGAATAAAGTGTGCTGATTTGGTCAACCTATCAACAATGACCCAAATAGCATCAAATTTCCTCCGAGTCAAAGGAAGTCCAGTAACGAAGTCCATAGTGATCCGCTCCCATTTCCACTCGGGAATTTCAATCCTCTGGAACACACCACCAGGTCTCTGGTGCTCATATTTCACCTGCTGACAATTTAGACACCGAGCGACATACGCAACGATATCTTTCTTCATTCTGCGCCACCAATAGTGTTGCCGTAAGTCCTGGTACATCTTCGCGGCGCCTGGGTGAATAGAATACCGCGAACTGTGGGCCTCTGCTAAGATCAACTCTCGAATCCCTTCGACATTGGGTACACAAACTCGACCCTGCAATTTCAATACCCCATCATCATCTAGGTTTACCTGTGTGGCACCTCCCCGCTGTACTGTATCTCTCAACTCACGCAAATGAGGATCATCAAATTGCCTCTCACGGATACGCTCTAATAAGGAAGAACGAGCGACCGTGCAGGCTAACACTCTGCTAGGCTCAGAAATGTCTAATCTCACGAACCGGTTGGCTAAGGCCTGGACATCTAGAGCTAATGGTCTCCGATTGACCGGAATATATGCAAGACTACCCATGCTGGCATACTTTCTACTCAATGCATCGGCCACCACATTGGCCTTACCCGGGTGATATAATATAGTAACATCATAGTCTTTTAGCAACTCTAACCATCTCCGTCGTCGTAGATTCAATTCCTTCTGCTTGAACAAGTATTGTAGGCTTTTGTGATCAGTATACACCTCACATGTCACACCATATAGATAATGCCTCCGGATCTTTAAGGCATGAACCACTGCTGCTGCTAACTCAAGATCATGAACTGGATAATTCTTTTCATGTATCTTTAAGTGCCTCGAAGCATAGCGATAACCTTACCATCCTGCATCAATACCGCTCCAAACCCCGTACGAGATGCGTCACAATAAACTGTATAAGGCCACGTACCTGTAGGTAGTACCAACACGGTGCGGTGGTCAAGGCCGTCTTGAGCTTCGAAAGCTCGCCTCACACTCCTCGACCACCGAAGCTGGACACCCTGCAGGTCAACCCGGTCATCGGGTCGCAATAGAAGAAAACCCCTCTACAAAACGACGGTAGTAACTTCGCTAATCCCAAGAAACTCCGGATCTCGATCAGCTGAAGCTGGTCGAGGCCAGTTCCTGGATCGCCTCAATCTTCTTTGGGTCTACTCGAATACCTTCCACCGATACAATGTGACCCGAAATGCTACCGAAATCAGCCGGAACTCACATTTAGAAAATTTGGTATATAGGCGGTTATCTTTCGAGTCCGAAGAACCACTGCGAGGTGCTTGCTCGTGCTTGTTCCCGGTCGCGGGAGTACACCGGGATGTCATCTATGAAGACTATCACGAACGGATCTAAGTAAGGCCTGAATACCCGATTCATCAACTCCATGAATGCTTGCTGGGGCATTGGTCAACCTGAAGGACATGACCAAGAACTCATAATGCCCATATCTAGAGTGAAAGGCTGTCTTAGGAATGTCAGCCGCCCTGATCTTCAGCTGATGGTAGCCCGACCTCAAGTCTATCTTAGAGAATACCCTCGCTCCCTGGAGTTGGTCAAACAAATCATCAATCCTCGACAATGGATATTTATTTTTGATAGTCACCTTGTTTAACTGCCGGTAATCAATACACATCCGCATCGAGCCATCCTTCTTCTTTACAAATAATACGGGTGCTCCCCAGGGGGAAACACTGGGCCTGATAAAACCCTTCTCAAGAAGGTCCTGCAACTGATCTTTCAACTCTTTTAACTCCGGCGGGGCCATACGATAGGGTGGAATAGAGATGGGCCGAGTGCCCGGTGCCAAATCAATACAGAAATCAATATCCCTGTCGGGTGGCATGCCCGGCAGGTCTGAAGGAAAAACCTCCGGAAACTCCTGTGCAATAGGGACCGACTCAATGGAAGGAACTTCTGCGCTGGAATCACGAACATAAGCCAAATAAGCTAGACACCCCTTCTCGACTATACGTCGAGCCTTAACATAGGAAATAACAGTGCGAACGGAGTGGATTGAGGTACCTTTCCACTCTAGTCGGGGTGATTCGGGCAAGGCTAAGGTCACCGTCTTAGCATGGCAATCAAGAATAGCATGGTATGGGGACAACCAGTTCATCCCCAATATGACATCAAAATCTACCATATCCAAGAGCAACAGATCAACACGGGTCTCAAGACCCCCAAATATAACTACGCACGAACGATGCACCCGATCGACTACAATAGAGTCACCCATTGGCGTAGCCACATAAACTGGAATATCCAGAGCATAGCTGGGCACAGCCAAATACGGTGCGTAGTAGGAAGACACATAGGAATATGTAGATCCAGGGTCAAATAATACTGAAGCACCTCTGCCACACACAAGAATAGTACCTGTAATCACAGCATCTGATGCCTCCGCCTCTGGCCTGGCTGGTAAAGCATAGAATCGGGGATCTGCACCTCCCCTCTGAGCTGCGTCTCTAGGACGACCATCAACTGGCTGACCTCTACCTCTCGCTGGACGGTCTCCACCTCTACGGTCTCGACCTCCACCTCTATAATCTCTACCCCCGCCTCTGGCTGGCTGGGCAGGCTGAGGGTCAGCTGGGGCCTGAATCATAGGACGAGGACCTCGCTACTGAGAGTTGCCCGCGCTAGAGGGCAAATTCCCGATAAAATGACCCGGGTCACCACAACCGTAGCAACTCTTGGGCTCTGATAGGACTGCTGGCCCCGACGACCCGAATGGCCTCCATGAACACTACGAAGAGGCCGAGCATTAATAGGAGGCTGGTCTGAATAATGCCCCCGAAAACCATGATCACCTGATCCACCCTGTGAAGCCTGAAGGGCGGAATGAAAAAGGCCTGGAGGACTGGCCTCTATCAAAGGATTCTCTGCTACCAGAGGAAGGACCACCAAACCTGCCTGAATGACGAGGCCTCTTATCTGAAGAATAACCGCCTCCCCTAGCAAGAGCCATCTCAACTCTGCGTGGTGCATTGGCTGCCTCCTGAAATGATATGTCACTCCCCACGCCCATAGCCATCTGGAGTCTAATCGGCTGATTAAGCCCATCTATAAATCTGCGGACCCTCTCCCGCTCCATGGGAAGTATCACCAATGCATGACGAGCCAAGTCGATAAATCTCGTCTCATACTGTGTAACTGTCATAGTGCCCTGATGGAGGCGCTCAAACTGCCTCCGAAGTACATCCCGCCGAGTAGCAGGGAGAAACTTCTCCATAAATAGTTCCGCAAACTGATCCCATGATAAAGCTGGGGACCCTGCTGGTCGAGTCGAGCAATAATCTCTCCACCAAGTCTTGGCGGATCCTGCAAGTCTGAAGGTACCGAAGTCAACTCCGTTTGTCTCCACGATCCCCATAGTCTTGAGAATCTCATGGCAACCGAATAAGAAGTCCCGAGGATCCTCCTGATGCGGCTCCACCGAATGTAGTGGTAAATAGCTTGGAGAACCGATCAAGCCTCCATAACGAATCGAAGTCATGGCCGCTCCATCACCGGCATGAGCCGTGGTACCTGACTGAGTGGCCACAGCTGGCCGAACCACCGGTGCCTGAGGCCGAGGAGCTACCGGCTCCGGAGTATGAGCGATAGAAGTCCGGGCCCCTCCTCCGGCCTGAGAAGTGGGTGGGGCAACCGATAATAGACCCGCTCCGGCAATGCTGTCCATGAATCCCGCTATTCGACCAAGGCATCCCGGAGATCCGGGGTAAATAAAGCCTCTCCCGGGACCTCTGAGCCGGGCCCACTGGAGCTGCTGGAACCGGAACCTCCTCGTCGATCTCAATATGAGGCTCCACCTCTGGGGTAGCTGTCTGGGGCTGAGCTCTACCCCTACCACGGCCTCGATACGGCCTTGGCCCCTGTACCTCACAGGAGCTGCCTGGGGCTCGGGCTGCTGGTCGGCGGACGAAGAAGCGCGTGTCCTCACCATCTGCGAAAGGACAGAATAGAAATCCAATCAGTAATTGAGGAACAAGTTGCACGACAAGAAAGAACAAATGAGAGACTCTTTCCTAACTCAATAGACTCTGGAGGACAAGTACGGACGTCTCCGTACCTACCTCTCAAACTCTACTAAGCTTGTTCGTGAGTGGTGAGACCTATGTAACCTAGAGCTCTGATACCAACTTGTCACGACCCGGATTTTTCCCCCAATATCGGGATCGTGATGGCGCCTACTCGTGGTAGCTAGGCAAGCCACTGTATTCATACTATCTCCTGTTTTTAACACAATTTTAATTAAATAAATGCGGAATACTTTATCAAAATGGAAATAACTAATTACAAAGTGAAAATCATACTGAAATCCTCTACCCAAGACGTGGAGTCACCAACTCACAAACTACTATGGAATACTACACATAAAAGTCCGAAAGAAATATAACACAATTCTGTTTGTCTCGGAACAAAGAGACTCCAGCTAATAACATAAATAAAGAGAGAGACGCCGGGCCTGCGGACGTCTGCAAGCTACCTCGGTCTCAAATATGATCAACTCCCACGCAATCTATTTACTGCTGCTGCTGCTCCTGATGTGCTGGTAAGTGCCTGGCCTATCCCGGCGAAGTAGTGACAAGCCTAGGACCAGACACTCACATAAACCTATGCAATTCAATATATATATGTGTACCACAAAATAACAAGAAATAATCAAGTATTAACACAATAAGGAATATCTTAAAGAATTCAACAATTAACCACGGTTAATAATTTCACAAGGAAAAACAAAGTATAATGTAAACACAAGTAATATCAATTCAAGAAATAGCAAGCAGTTGCACGGCATCACCCTTCGTGCTTTTACTCTCATATTCAAGAAATAGCAAACAGTTGCACGGCATCACCCTTCGTGCTTTTACTCTCATCCTCGCATCCATAGTACGGCATGATCCTTCGTACATGGTTCAATAATAGGGCACGGCATGATCCTTCGTGCATAATCAATAAATAAACATGGCACGGCATTAACCTTCGTGCATAAATAAATAAACATAGCACGGCATCACCCTTCGTGCATTATCACTCTTCCTCACCCAAATAACAATCACAGTTAAGGGCAAAGAAAGAAACAATAATTCATAAACTGTCCCATCAAGGGCAATCAATAATTATCTTCACAACAAGTCCCAACAAGGGAGAACAATAACAATTCATCTGTAATATATCTCAAAATAATCATTTTCCAACGACTCACGGTCATACTAGACGCCAGTGTATGGATGCTCGTCACCACAACCCATACACCGCACTCGATCACATAACACATAACACATAATCCTATTCCCTCAAGCTAGGATAGAACAAACACTTACCTCGAGTGTTTATGAACAATTCAATCCGTGGAAATGTCTTTTTCTTTCAACTTTGGCTCCAATCCAATCGTATCTATACATAATTGATTTAATATCATCAATTCTACTCAACAAACTAATTCTTAAGACCAAATACAACTTTTACAACATTCCGCCCGGAATAGTAAATTTCAACCCCGGGCCCACATGGTCGGAACTCGGGGTTAGGACCAAAATCCGGTTACCCATCCCCCACGAGTTCATGTATATGATTAGTTTCAAAATCGGACCTTAATTCGAGGTCCAATTCCCCAATTTATGAAAAACCCTATTTTCTAACAAAAACAAGAATTCTACCATGAAAATCATTGATTTTTAATGAATAACATGTTTAATGATGTTAGGAATTGAAAGAATTAAGTAAAAAGTGACTTACAATCGCTTTGATGAAGAAGAAATCCGTGAAGAATCGCAAATGGGTGTTTTTGTTTTGTAAAAAGTGAAGAAATGACTGAAAATCGTGTTTTACAGGTCTCTGTGTTCGTATTTGCGAACATGGGTTCGCAATTACGAACCCCGACCAATTTCTGGAGTTTGAAAAATAAGCTAAAGCTGGGAAGTTCGCATTTGCGAACATTTGTTCGCATTTGCGAAGTCTAGGCAGTTACTGGGGATTTCGCATTTGCGAAATAAGGTTCGCATTTGCGAACCAGCAGGCTTGTATAAGGCAGTGTTCGCATTTGCGAACAATGGTTCGCATTTGCGAACAATGGTTCGCATTTGCGAACCAAGGCAGTATGGGGAATGTTCGCATTTGCGAACTTTTGTTCGCATTTGCGAACATAGGCAGGCACTGGGGACCTTCGCAAATGCGAACAATTGTTCGCATTTGCGAACAAGGCTGGGTCAAAGGGGCTTCGCATTTGCGATAAAGGTTCGCATTTGCGAGCCTTGCCTTACACTGTCCCCTTCGCAATTGCGAGAAATACTTCGCAATTGCGAAGCCAACAGCTGGGTGAAAAACCAGCAGTTCAAAAATTCAGAATTTCATCCAACGGCCTATCAAATCTTTACCCGAGCGCCCCGGGCTCCAAACCAAACATGTACATAACCTCAAAAACACATTATGAACTTGTTCGTGCGATCACATCGCCAATATCACTTCGTTTTAATCAAATCAAGCCTCAAACTCATGATTTTCATACTTTTGATTTTCAAAACTTCTTAACTTGGAACTCAAGGTCCAAAACATCTCAAACGACATCCGAATGTCACCAAACTTTACAGAAATCACATATATAATATTTAAGACTTGTACCGGGCGCCGGAACCAAAATACGAGCCCGATACCAAGGTCAATTAATTTATTTCCTTTAATAATTACATCAAAAACAATTTCATAGAAAAATTCATAACTTGGGCTCTAGGCCTCAGAATTCGACTCCGGACACATGTCCAAGTCCCATATTTTCCTACGGACCTCTCGGGACCATCCAATCTCGAGTCCGGATCCGTTTACCAAAAATGTTGACCGAAGTCAACCATATCAATATTAATATCATTTTTATCCAAATTTCTCATAGAATTCATATTTTCTATCACAAAATCTTTCCGGCTACATGCTCGGATCGTGCACGTAAATCGAGGCAACATAGAATGAGGTTTTGAAGGCCTCAGAAGCTCGAAATAATTAATTAAATAAGTGGACTTGGGAGACTGAGCGGGATATGCGCAGCCAGTACCCTCATCTTTTCACTACTCCGGGTATGTTTTCTATGCTCGTTCGAGGACGAACGAATCTTTTAAGTGTGGGAAGATGTAACGACCCGGCCGGTCGTTTTAGAAAATTACGCCCCAATCCCCAATTTAACTGTTCCCCTATGTTCATTTCTACTATTGTGGTTTGTCGGGAGAGTCGGTTCTGAAATTTGGAGCATTTTGGGACACTTAGTCCCTAAATGAGAGCTTTAAAGTTAGAAAATGGTCCGTAGCCGGAACAGTGTTAAGACGACCTCGGAACGGAAATTCGATGGTTCCATTAGCTCCGTTAGTTGATTTCGGGGTTGGGAACGTGTTCGGAATGTATTTTGGAGGTCCGTAGCTCAATTAGGCTTGAAATGCCGAAGTTTGAAATTTTGGCGAATTCAAACGATAGGTGAGATTTTGATTCGACGGTCGGAATGGAATTTCGACAATTTCTGTGGTTTCGTTATGTGATTTTGGATATGTCCGCAAATTTTCAGGTCAATCGGACGTCGTTTGGTCGGGTTTTAGATCGAATGTGCAATTCGGAAAGTTTTAAGAAACTTAGGCTTGAATCCGTGTGTAATTGGTGATTGTGATGTTTAGGATGGTGTTTTTATGATTTGAACAAGTTCGTATCGTGTTTTGGAGTATATTGATGGTTTTCGTTGGGGTCCCGGGGGCCTCAGGATGTATTCGGACCATCAAACAGGCATTTGGAACTTGGAAATTCTGCAGAAAATGCAGCAGCAGTGCAGCAGACTTTAAGCCTTCGTGTTCGCGTGGCAATGGCCGCGTTCGCGTAGGCATGGTAGGGCTAAGCATCGCGTTCGCGTCCCTTGAGTCGCGATCACGTAGAAGAAAACTGGCTGGTTGGAAGGTTGTTCTTCGCGAACGCATGGGAGTCGTCGCGTTCGCGTAGAGGAAGTGGAATTTGTGCTTCGCGGATGCGTGGGGAGCGTCCATTCGCTAAGGGTAATTGTTTTGCAGGTCATCGCGAACGCGTGGAACACTTCGCGTTCGCGTAGAAGAAGTTTGGGCAGTTCATCGCGAACGCCTGAACAGTAACGCGAACGCGTAGAGTAACGGGGTCTGGCAGTAGTTTAAGTTCAGAACATAACAGCCGCGACCCTCATACACAAAAACGCCATTGTTGAGCTCCAAGAGACGAAATTGAAGGGGAAACGCTGGGATATCATCGGGAAATCATCGGGGGTAAGTTTCTTCACCTTAATTCGTTAGTTTATCATGAAATCCTTGATTATTTCACTGAAAATGGGAGATTAAAGGTGGGTTTGAGCCCTAGGCCTAAATTTTAGAAAAAGCTTTGATTTGAATGGGCAAACGGAGTCCGATTTCGATAAATTTTATATGCACGGACTCGTGTTGAGATAAGGAACCCGAATATATAACTTTCGTAATTTTTCGAGAAGTGTACCGAAAGTCGGGTTTTGGCAACTTGTGGGTTTTGGTGTATTTTGAATTGTTTTGATTGGGTAATGCCCAATTGGCCTAATTTGATGTGATTCCATTGATTTTTATCAGATACTACACCTGTAGAGGCCGACATTAACGGCAAGAGAATTGTCTCTTAGCGGTTTTGTACCAGAGTCGAGGTAAGTGGCTTGTCTAACCTCGTGTAGGGGAAACCTTCACCCCTAAGATATTATGTGATATTTTAAATGCCTTGTACGCGAGGTGACGGGCGTGTACATGCGCTGGTTGTTGTAACTCACTTTACTTGAATCGTCAAATTCGTGATATTCCTGTCCTTAGTTGATTAATTTATGATATTTACCTGGCATTCGTTAGGGAAGCATGATTAGATAGGATTTATCTGTCTAATTGCCAAATTGTCTTACTTGAACTTTCTTGATAATTGTTGGCACTAGTTTTAGGTGAAGTTGTAGTTAAGCATATTATGTTTTCTCTGTGCGTTTTCTTTATTTGTTGTGTTGGTGGACTGCGGGTTCAATTCCCGGAGATCCCAGGGCTGTGGGTTCGATTCCCAGAGACCTGGAGTGTTATTGTTTGTGGATTGCGGGTTCAATTATGTCACGCCCCAAATCGAGGGACATGACCGGCGCCTGACCGGGTTGCCCCAGTCAAGCGGACCTGGGTGCCTTTCATTCCCACGCGTTAACCCTGTGTTGATTGTTTCTCATTAACCAAATATTTTGCCAATAATGCCTGATTTCATAATGCATAAACATAACCATGTGCTTGATTCACTAACAAGTTCATAATTTATATTTACAACGCCCCATACATATACATAGGCCACAATCCCACAGTTTACATGTCTACGGAGCCTCTAGGATACAAAAAGGGAAATACAATACTTGCCGGTAACAAGGCTCCGGCTATACCTTACAAAACCAAAATGAAATCTAAACCGAGTGGCATGAACCACACAAGGCCCCGAGGAAGAAAGGGCTCACCAAAAACGGGCAGTGGAGGATGAAAGATACTACTGCCGATGAGCTGAAGTGCCTGCTACTGATCCACCTACAATCATAACACGAATGTAGCGTCCCCGGCAAAAGGGACGTCAGTACACTTGAATTGTACTGGTATGTATGGACAAACTTTGTCCCAAGTAAACTCAAGCCATTAAATTACATTAAAACTAATCAAGCCAACCAGCCATGTTTTCCACCTTTTACTCATTTCAGATAAGCCTCAACACAAGCACATTCAAGGTCAACAAATGGAACAACAACCAATCAACAACATAAATTGCAAGTAGTCAAACATAGGAGCAATCAGTGCTCCCCAGGTTGCAAACTCTCCTGTTGTCTCCTTTCACAATTTCACATTATTGATTTTTGTATAAATTTTCAATAGCGATTTCGATCGCTTTCCATCCTTATTGCCCCTGACCACCCTTATTACCTCGGCCACCCTTATCACCCCAACCCACACCTTATTTCCCCACGTTGCGGCGCGCAACACGACCCCGCCTTGCAGTTGAAAACACAACAATTTCAAACAGCAGATAAGGTACTACACACAATTTCAACAAGTTCAAATAAGCAACTTACACATTGGTTCATGTTCTCAATTTCTTCTCAAGCCAATATCAAAACCAAGTTACAAGTATTCTAAAATCGAAAATGCCCACATAATCATGTTCAACAATTTACCACCATTAAGGTGTTTCAAATTCCTTCCACAATAAGCGAAATATGCCATCACAATGGTTGTTCCCAATTCTTTACCAATATCGATTACCTTTTTATCTTTCAATTCATATTTCATACCACACCACACGTAGTTCAACATCAATCAAATGCTCAACAGGGAAATCAAAGAATTACATAAAATTTCTCAATTTGACACATGCCAAAACAATTCGCACACATTTGGGCGATTTTACAAGAATCAAAATTAGCCATACATACCTGGTGATGAGTTTTCTTCCGTTAACTTCCTACTTTATGCTTACCCACGCTATCTTACTCTTGCCAACCTTGTTCTTGAAGACTCTTACTTCTACTCACTTCTTTTTACTAAAAATCAAGTTCAATAATCATGCATGAGTGTAAAAATTCTATTTTTAAAAGCTATTATATGCAAACCTCTCTTTACCCAATTAAAACTGAAAATCAAAGAAAATAGTTAGGGTTTTTACCTTGAAAAGATTGGGGAAGTTGAATCCTTGCCCTACGATACCTTGGAATTAAGGTGGTTGGAACAATCTTTGAAGATGAAAGATTTCTCTCTCTAAAAACCCTCTCTTCTCTCTCTAATTTTTGGTAAGATGATATGATAAAATGAAGAAGAAGTGTGTTATATTAAAGAAGGGATCGGGTCAAAATGTTACAAAAATCTGGGCCGGGGTCAAATATGCGGTGCACTATGCGACCGCAGAATCAACATGCGGTCCGCATAGTGACCGCAAAATTGCCCCAAATTTTGCACAGGTTCTGTTAAGGAATGCGGCCAAAATGCGGTCCGCATGTTTGATCTGCGATCGCAAAGTGCACCGCAGATTTGACATGCGATCGCATATCGACCGCACTTTTGACACGATTTTTGGGAAACTCTCCGGAACGTTTTGCGGCAAGAATGCGGTCCGCATGTCAGGTTTGCGATCGCATTCTTGACCGCATATTGGACACTTTTCGGAAAAATTAATTCTCTGCATTTTTGAAACTCAAATCACTACCAAGGGTCCGAACCGCGGCGAGCAAGCTCGCCGCGAAGAATTCTACGCATTCCTAACACATTTATTCGGACCATGACACCATAGCTACTAGGTTTTATGCACAAATATTTTACGGGGCCTTACATCCTCCCCCCCTTAAGATCATTCGTCCTCGAATGAGGATTTTGAAATAAATGAGTTTTTAAAGACATGATATGCAAGCTATCAAAATTTTGACTAACTCTTATATTTTAAAAAAATTTCGCCAGAGTTTCCTTTGTATTATGGACATATCCACCTGCCAGAGGGCCCCCGAAACACATTACCAAACAATAATATACAACTACAACACTTTCCACAACTGGTATACACTTTCTTACCTCAACGAATGCACATATTCTATCACATTGTTACAATTGCACATAAACTAGTCACTTCAATGAATTCTCACCTTATTTAACCATTTTAACACACCATGTACACTTAACAAATCATTACCAATATACACTTACTATTAGTTGTTTATTTAACACCCAAATATTTATAAGGATTTCATTTATCAAGAAAGGTTCAATGAAGGGGACTTTACTAATATTAAGAGGGAAACAACTTAGACAAGATGACAGATTACTAAGAGTAGGAGGGTCACCTAATTTCTTCTAGGCTTGATCAAACAAATGGGGGTACTTTTCTTTCATCTCTTTTTCTGCTTCCCATGTGGCCTCCTCAACTTGTTGACTTCGCCACAATACTTTAACAGAGGCAACTTCCTTATTTCTCAACTTACGGACTTGCCTATCAAGAATGGTAACTGGAACTTCTTCATATGACAAATCTTCATTAACCTCTATAGCCTTCGACTGGCATGATGGTGGATGGATCTCCAATCACTTTCTTCAACATGGACACATGGAATACCGGATGCACCGATGACATCTCAGGAGGCAACTCTAGCCTATAAGCAACTTGACCAATCCTTTGAACGATCCGATATGGCCCGACATACCTAGGACTCAATTTCCCTTTCTTTCCGAATCGCATGACTCCCTTCATAGGAGATACCCTCAAGAACACCCAATCATCGACTTGAAACTCCAAATCCCTTCGACGAACGTCCGCATAGGACTTTTGACGACTCTGTGCTGTTTTCATTCTCTCCCTGAATAACCTTGACCTTTTCCATAGCTTCGTACACCATATCTGGCCCTAGCAATTCCGCTTCACCTACCTCAAACACCCGATTGGTGATCTACATCTTCTCCCGTACAATGCCTCAAACGGGGCCATTTGAATGCTAGCATGATAGCTGTTATTGTAAACAAATTCTATTAGTGGCAAGTGTTCATCCCAATTACCTTTAAAATCTAAGACACAAGCCCGCAACATATCTTCAAGCGTCCGAATGGTCCGCTCGGCCTGACCGTCGGTCTGTGGATGGAAAGCTGTGCTGAGATTCACCTGAGTTCCCAAACCTTGCTGAAACTTCTTCCAAAAGTTAGCTGTGAACTGAGCCCCGCGATCTGAGATGATAGAAAGTGGAGTGCCATGAAGCCTTACTATCTCCTTGATGTACAATCTTGCATATTGCTCCGCGGTATCAGTGGACTTGACAGGCAGGAAGTGAGCTGATTTGGTGAGTCGATCCACTATCACCCATATTGAGTCAAACTTACGCTGAGTGCGAGGTAACCCCACCACGAAATCCATATTGATCATCTCCCATTTCCACCTTGGTATTTCTATAAGCTGAGTTAATCCACCAGGCCGTTGATGCTCGGCCTTCACTTGTTGACAGTTCGGACATTTAGCTACAAAGCCTGCCACATCCCTTTTCATACCGTTCCACCAATAAATCTCCTTGAGATCATGATACATTTTCGTTGAACCAGGGTGCACAGAATACCTGGAAGTATGAGCCTCTGCCATCACTCTTTCCCGAAGCTCGTCCACATCCGGAACACATAGCCTATCTTGACACCGCAATACACCATCTTCGCTGCTGAGTACAAATGCTGAGGTCTTGTCATTCATGATCGCTTCCTTCACCCGAACCAATGCTGGATCCATGAACTGTTTTTCCTTGATTTCCGCGACCAATGATGATTTTGCTCCATTATGCACCAAGATATCCCCTCGGCTGACGCCGAGATACGAACCCCCAAACTGGCTAATTGGTAAACCTCTCGAGCCAGGGGTCTCTGACCCACACCCAAATGAGCCAAACTACCCATGGATTTTCGACTAGGAGCGTCGGCTACCACATTTGCCTTTCCTGGATGGTACAATATGTCCATATCATAGTCCTTGAGTAGTTCTAACCACCGCCGCTGTCTCAAATTCAGCTCTTTCTGCTTGAACAAATATTGGAGGCTCTTGTGGTCTGAAAACACATCTACATGTACCCCATAAAGATAGTGTCGCCATATTTTCAAAGCAAACACAACAGCTGCAAGCTCCAAATCATGCGTCGGATAATTCTTCTCGTGATTCTTGAGTTGCCTGGAAGCGTAAGATATGACTTTTCCGTGCTGCATCAATACACATCCCAAACCAACCCTGGAGGCATCACAATAAACCACAAATCCCTCTGTGCCTTCTGGCAAGGCCAATACCGGTGCCGAGGTCAATCTTGACTTCAATTCTTGGAAACTTTTCTCACAAGCATCGGACCACTGGAACTTCACTGCCTTCTGCGTCAGTTTTGTCAATGGGGAAGCGAGGGTTGAGAATCCCTCTACAAACCTCCGATAGTACCCTGCCAAACCCAAGAAGCTACGAATCTCTATCGGGTTCGTGGGTCTAGGCCAATCTTTCACTGCCGCAATCTTTTGAGGATCCACCATAATTCCCTCACTGGAAATAACATGCCCTAGAAAAGCTACGGACTTCAACCAAAACTCACATTTTGAGAACTTGGCATACAATTGATGCTGAAGAAGGGTCTGCAATGCTGCTCTGAGGTGAATGGCATGATCTTCCCTGCTCCGAGAGTAGATGAGAATATCGTCAATGAATACAATCACAAAGGAATCTAGGAATGGCTTGAAAACACGATTCATAAGGTCCATGAAAGCTGCTGGGGCATTGGTTAGCCCAAAAGACATGACCAAAAACTCAAAGTGACCATAACGAGTTCGAAAGGCGGTTTTAGGAATATCCTGCTCCCTGATTTTTAACTGGTGGTACCCAGACCGTAAATCAATCTTTGAGAAGAACTTCGCTCCCTGCAATTGGTCAAACGGATCATCCACTCGAGGCAAAGGATATTTATTCTTGATGGTGACTTTGTTGAGCTGCCGATAATCAATACACATTCGAAGTGACCCATCTTTCTTTCTGACAAAGAGAACCGGAGCACCCCATGGTGATACACTCGGTTGTATGAACCCTTTTTCTAATAAATCCCTCAGTTGCTCCTTTAACTCTCTTAACTCTGCTGGCGCCATTCTGTATGGTGGAATGGATATCGGCTGAGTATCCGGCAATACATCGATCCCAAAGTCAATCTCCCTATCCGGCGGAATGCCTGGAAGCTCATCTGGAAACACTTCAGGAAATTCATTCACAATTGGCACGGACTCGAGGGTAGGCACCTCTGAGGTGGTGTCCGTTACCCGAACCAGGGTGATAGATACACCCCTTCTTAATCATCTTCGAAGCCTTAAGGTAGGAAATAAACCTACCCCTTGGCACCACACCATTTCCTCTCCATTCAATAACTGGCTCGTTAGGGAACTCGAGCCTCATAACTCTCGTCCGACAGTCAAGCTTGGCAAAGCACGAATAGAGCCAATCCATCCCCATAATTACATCAAAATCTACCATCCCAAGCTCAATAAGATCAGCTGTGGTATCACGACCACCCACCGTAACAACACAATTCCTATAGACTCGTGAGGCTGTAATAGAATCACCAATAGGAGTCGACACAGAGAACGGCTCATGAAGCTGTTCGGGTTCTATCCCAAAACTTGAAGCAATGAATGGAGTAACATAAGACAAGGAGGACCCTGGATCAATAAGGGCATAACAATCAATAGTTTGAACAGACAGGATACCTGTAACAACATCTGGAGAAGCCTCGGCATTCTGGCGGTCACTCAATGCATAGAATCGGCTAGGTCCACCCCTACCCTGAGCTCCACCCCTAGCTGCACCACGCCCCGCTGATGCTGGAGTACGCGCTGATGATGTAGCAGCTGAAGAACCGGATGATTGAGCAGATCCCCTACCTATACCCTGACGGGGTGCACGGCAGTCCCGCCGAATGTGACCTCTCACCCCGCACCCGAAGCACACTCGAAGGTCAAGGTAGCAAGTTTCTGTATGAAATCTCCCACACTCGGGGCATGTAGGTCTCCCTGCCGCCGGGATCTCACCCCAGGACGACCGGACCGACGAGACCTCCTCGCTGTCCGAACTAGGTCTCGAGTAATCGCCTCGCCGATGACCGTGCACGGATGGCGGTGCACTCGTGGAGGACCGAGCATATGACCGAGATGGCCCCGATGACCCCCTCCCCGGAAGTGATCTCCCCGAACGACCCATTGACCGGGCCCTCATCGCTACTTTCTCTTCTCGCACGAATCTTCGATTTCTCGGCCTCTGTGGCTCGAGCAAACCCCACAATCCTCCCATAGTTCATGTCTAAGTGCAAAGCTGCCGTGGCGGCCTCATTCACCACCAAAGGGCTAAGGCCCCGAACAAACCGTCGAACCCGGGCATCCATGGTCGACACTAAATGAGGAGCATACTTGGACAACCTTACGAACTCCATGTGATATTCCCAAACACTCATACTGCCCTGTTTGAGAACCTCAAACTCAGTGGCACGGGCTGCCATTGCCTCAGCAGGTAAGAAGTGGTCCATAAATGCGTCTACGAACTCATCCCATCTAGCCGGAGGGCTCCCTTCCTCACGGGAATCCTCCCACATTTCGAACCATGAACGTGCCGCTCCCTTCAGCCTGTAAGAGGCCAACTCTACCCCCTCTATATCTGTAGCCTTCATCACTCCGAGGGTCTTGTATATCTCATCAAGGAATTCCTGTGGGTCAGCCTCTGGATCGGTACCTGAAAATTCTGGAGGGGCCAATCGCAAGAACTGGTGGACTCTGGAGCCAAAGGAATCTCCCTGTCCGCTGGAGGATGCAGGGGCATCATGGGATCTCTGGGCCTGGGCGGCCACTAACCGTGTTAACATATGAATGGCTCCCCTAAGATCTTCATTAGAGATACCAGAGCCCGAAGCGGGAACTGTATCTGAGTCAGGAACACCGGCAGGAGGAATGGTGGCATCCTCTGCCGCAGCTGGAATAGGGACACTTGGGTTTTGAACAGATGGGTCAGGCAAATTCGGGACTGGTGGGTCATTCTCTCCCACGGCATCGGGTACATGATTAACAACTGCACTTGGGCCGGCATTGGCCCTAAGGCCGAGTCTAGCCTTCTTCTTAGGTGCCATATTCTGAAAATTTGGGAACAAGGCGCGAATTAGACACCAGATATTTCCACATTGCACTTTACCGCACGATATAGATTAACAAAGAAGTAGGTAAATTCCTAGATGCCCGTGTAGCCCCCTACTTATATGATGTGGTCGACAACACACCTATAAGAAGGGCACTACTAGACACGGCTCCGAGACATCCTAGGACACTTTAAAAACCATAGGCTCTGATACCAAGTTTGTCACGCCCCAAATCGAGGGACATGACCGGCGCCTGACCGGGTTGCCCCAGTCAAGCGGACCTGGGTGCCTTTCATTCCCACGCGTTAACCCTGTGTTGATTGTTTCTCATTAACCAAATATTTTGCCAATAATGCCTGATTTCATAATGCATAAACATAACCATGTGCTTGATTCACTAACAAGTTCATAATTTATATTTACAACGCCCCATACATATACATAGGCCACAATCCCACAGTTTACATGTCTACGGAGCCTCTAGGATACAAAAAGGGAAATACAATACTTGCCGGTAACAAGGCTCCGGCTATACCTTACAAAACCAAAATGAAATCTAAACCGAGTGGCATGAACCACACAAGGCCCCGAGGAAGAAAGGGGCTCACCGAAAACGGGCAGTGGAGGATGAAGGATACTACTGCCGATGTGCTGAAGTGCCTGCTA
Source organism: Nicotiana noctiflora (assembly GCA_032618575.1). Lineage (NCBI taxonomy): Eukaryota > Viridiplantae > Streptophyta > Magnoliopsida > Solanales > Solanaceae > Nicotiana > Nicotiana noctiflora. The sequence continues at coordinate 96,141 of JASVEL010010989.1, forward strand.
CAGATCCACCTACAATCATAACACGAATGTAGCGTCCCCGGCAAAAGGGACGTCGGTACACTTGAATTGTACTGGTATGTATGGACAAACTTTGTCCCAAGTAAACTCAAGCCATTAAATTACATTAAAACTAATCAAGCCAACCAGCCATGTTTTCCACCTTTTACTCATTTCAGATAAGCCTCAACACAAGCACATTCAAGGTCAACAAATGGAACAACAACCAATCAACAACATAAATTGCAAGTAGTCAAACATAGGAGCAATCAGTGCTCCCCAGGTTGCAAACTCTCCTGCTGTCTCCTTTCACAATTTCACATTATTGATTTTTGTATAAATTTTCAATAGCGATTTCGATCGCTTTCCATCCTTATTGCCCCTGACCACCCTTATTACCTCGGCCACCCTAATCACCCCAACCCACACCTTATTTCCCCACGTTGCGGCGCGCAACACGACCCCGCCTTACAGTTGAAAACACAACAATTTCAAATAGCAGATAAGGTACTACACACAATTTCAACAAGTTCAAATAAGCAACTTACACATTGGTTCATGTTCTCAATTTCTTCTCAAGCCAATATCAAAACCAAGTTACAAGTATTCTAAAATCGAAAATGCCCACATAATCATGTTCAACAATTTACCACCATTAAGGTGTTTCAAATTCCTTCCACAATAAGCCAAATATGCCATCACAATGGTTGTTCCCAATTCTTTACCAATATCGATTACCTTTTTATCTTTCAATTCATATTTCATACCACACCACACGTAGTTCAACATCAATCAAATGCTCAACAGGGAAATCAAAGAATTACATAAAATTTCTCAATTTGACACATGCCAAAACAATTCGCACACATTTGGGCGATTTTACAAGAATCAAAATTAGCCATACATACCTGGTGATGAGTTTTCTTCCGTTAACTTCCTACTTTATGCTTACCCACGCTATCTTACTCTTGCCAACCTTGTTCTTGAAGACTCTTACTTCTACTCACTTCTTTTTACTAAAAATCAAGTTCAATAATCATGCATGAGTGTAAAAATTCTATTTTTAAAAGCTATTATATGCAAACCTCTCTTTACCCAATTAAAACTGAAAATCAAAGAAAATAGTTAGGGTTTTTACCTTGAAAAGATTGGGGAAGTTGAATCCTTGCCCTAAGATACCTTGGAATTAAGGTGGTTGGAACAATCTTTGAAGATGAAAGATTTCTCTCTCTAAAAACCCTCTCTTCTCTCTCTAATTTTTGGTAAGATGATATGATAAAATGAAGAAGAAGTGTGTTATATTAAAGAAGGGATCGGGTCAAAATGTTACAAAAATCTGGGCCGGGGTCAAATATGCGGTGCACTATGCGACCGGAGAATCAACATGCGGTCCGCATAGTGACCGCAGAATTGCCCCAAATTTTACACAGGTTCTGTTAAGGAATGCGGCCAGAATGCGGTCCGCATGCTTGATCTGCGGTCGCAAAGTGCACCGCAGATTTGACATGCGATCGCATATCGACCGCACTTTTGACACGATTTTTGGGAAACTCTCCGGAACGTTTTGCGGCAAGAATGCGGTCCGCATGTCAGGTTTGCGATCGCATTCTTGACCGCATATTGGACACTTTTCGGAAAAATTAATTCTCTGCATTTTTGAAACTCAAATCACTACCAAGGGTCCGAACCGCGGCGAGCAAGCTCGCCGCGAAGAATTCTACGCATTCCTAACACATTTATTCGGACCATGACACCATAGCTACTAGGTTTTATGCACAAATATTTTACGGGGCCTTACAAATTCCCGAAGATCCAAGGGCTGCGGGTTCGATTCCCGGAGACCCAAAGTTTATTGATATATTATTGAGATATAGACTGCGGGTTCGATTCCCGGAGATCCTGAGTTATTGATATCATATTGAGATGTGGACTGCGGGTTCGATTCCCGGAGATCCTGATGTTATTGAGATGTGGACTGTGGGTTCGATTCCCGGAGATCCTGAGGTTATTGAGATGTGGATTGCGGGTTCGATTCCCGGAGATCCTGAGATTTATTAAGACATGGGCTGCGGGTTTGATTCCCGGAGACTCATGGGTACTGTCAATGGGACTGTGAGTTCAATTCCCACAGGTCCTGGACTTATTAATTGAGTTTCTTGCTTGTTGTTAGCTTAATTGTAGACGGTTGCAATAATCACTTTATTGTTGTTATTTCAGATTCATTCTTAATTATTCCTGCTTATTACTGTTGATCATTATGCTATTGTTTTTTTTTTCTCAGTAGGGCCCTGACCTTCCTCGTCACTACTCCATCGAGGTTAGGCTTGGCACTTACTGAGTACCGCCGTGGTGTACTCATGCTACTCTCCTGCACACTTTTGTTGTGCAGATCCAGGTACATCAGGTCAGGCTCATACGAGGTGATTCAGCAGCACTTCGGGAGACCTCGAGGTATGATCTGCTACGTCCAAGGATCCGGAGGCCCTCCTTCTATTTTGATAGTATTAGTAGATGTTTTCCTTCATTTCGTTGATAGATACTCTTTACACATAGAGCCACAGTTGTATACTCTCATTTAGTCTGTGTTTCCCGTGGGATTCCGGGTCTTGGTGGTGTTTTATACAGTGTGTTTGACGGGTGTATGTGCCAAGTGGCACGGATTACATCTCCTTTTTATATTATTTTTCCGCTATTTCTTATTTAATGTTCATAAACTGGTATATTCCACAACGTGTTAGGCTTACCTAGTCGTGGGGACTGGGTGCCGTCATGACATGTTCACAATTGGTGAACTAGGGTCGTGACATAACCCAGTCGAAATAACTCGATTTACACCAAAACCCACGAAGTTGTCAAAACCTGACTTTCGGTACGCTTCTCGAAAAATTACAAAAGTTACCTATTCGGAATCCTCGTCTCAATACGAGTCTATGCATATAAAGTTTTCCAAAATCGGATTCCGTTTGCCCACTCAAATCGACATTTTACCAAAGCCCTGGCTTTGGCTAAATTCCCCCATAATTTTATCGAATTTCAGTAAAATAGAGGAGAATTTCAAGATAAAAACACGTAATTGAACCATAAAACTCACCTCCGATGATAACCCGATGAACTCCCAGCAATTTCCCGTCCAAATCGCCCAATTCATCTCTTAAAACCGAGCCCTAATGTTTTATGTCTTATGAAATTTTACCCCATCTGCTATTCTTATCACAGGCGCGATTTCCGCTTCTGCGGCTCTGGACTCGCACCTGCGAGTCCGCTCCTACGGTCGTCGTTCCGCTTCTGCGATTCTCCACCAAGCTGCCCAGTTCCGCTTCTACGGTCCAGGTCTCGCACCTGCGAGACCGCCTAAGCGGACTGGGCTCCGCTTCTGCGAAGCCCCCGGCCTGGCCTCCTCCTGTCACGCCCCAAATCGAGGGACATGACCGGCGCCTGACCGGGTTGCCCCAGTCAAGCGGACCTGGGTGCCTTTAATTCCCACGCGTTACCCCTGTGATGACTGTTACTCATTAACCAAAATATCTTACCAACAATGACTGATTTCATAATGCATAAACATAACCATGCGATTTATTTACTAAGAAGTTCATAATTTATATTTGCAACGCCCCATACATATACATAGGCCACAATCCCACAGTTTACATGTCTACGGAGCCTCTAGGATACAAAAGGGAAATACAATACTTGCCGGTAACAAGGCTCCGGCTATACCTTACAACCAAAATGAAATCCAAACCGAGTGGCATGAACCACACAAGGCCCCGAGGAAGAAAGGGGCTCACCAAAACGGGCAGTGGAAGGAGAAGGATATTACTGCCGATGAGCTGAAGTGCCTGCTACTGATCCACCTACAATCATGACACGAATGTAGCGCCCCCGGCAAAAGGGACGTCAGTACACTTGAATTGTACCGGTATGTATGGACAAACTTTGTCCCAAGTAAACTCAAGCCATTAAATTACATCAACAATTAATTAAGCCAACCAACCATGTTTCCACATTTTCCTCATTTCAAATAATTCTCAACTCAAAGCACTTCCTACGATCAACCAATTTAACAATTACCAATCAATCACATAAAGCACAAGTAGTCAAACAAAGGGGCAATCAGTGCCCCACAGGTTGCAAACTCTCCTGTTGTCTCCTTTCACAATTTCACATTATTGATTTATGTATCAATTTTCAATAGCGATTTCGATCGCTTTCCATCCTTATTACCCCTGACCACCCTTATTACCTCGGCCACCCTTATCACCCCAACCCAAACCTTATTTCACCACGTCGCGGCGCGCGACACGACCCCGCCTTACAGTTGAAAACACAACAATTTCAAACAGCAGATAAGGTACTACACACAATTTCAACAAGTTCAAATAAGCAACTTGCACATTGTTTCATGTTCTCAATTACTTCTCAAGCCAATATCACAACCAAGTTACAATGTTTCCACATTCAATAATATTCACACATGTATATTCAACAATTTTCCATAATTCAAGTGTTTCATCTCTTTCCACAATAAACCAATTCTCAAGTGTTTCGATTTCTTTTCCACAAGGTGCCATATAGGCCATCATAATCATTATTCACAAATTCTTTACCCAATTCAACTCTCATTTACCTTTCGGTTCATATTTCTTACCACAACACTCATAGTTCAACAACAACTTTGAATATCCAACAACAACATCAATTAATCACATACAATTTCTCAAATCAACACATGCCAAACAATTTTACACATAAGGGCGATTTCACAAGAATCAAAATTAGCCATACATACCTGGTGATGATTTTTCTTCCGTTAACTTTCTACTTTATGCTTACCCAAGATATCCTATTCTTGCCAACCTTGTTCTTGAAGACTCTTACTTCTACCCACTTCTTTTTACTAGAAATCAAGTTTAATAATCATGCATGAGTGTAAAAATTCTATTTTTAAAAGCTATTATATGCAAACCTCTCTTTACCCAATTAAAACTGAAAATCAAAGAAAATAGTTAGGGTTTTTACCTTGAAAATATTGGGGAAGTTGAATCCTTGCCCTAGGATCCCTTGGAATTAAAATGATTGGAACAATCCTTGAAGATGCAAGATTTCTCTCTCTAAAAACCCTCTCTTCTCTCTCTAATTTTTGGTGAGATGATATGATAAAAATGAAGAAGAGGTGTGTTATATTAAAGAAGAGATCGGGTCAAAATGTTACAAAAACTGGGTCGGGGTCAAATATGCGGTCACTATGCGACCGCAGAATCAACATGCGGTCCGCATAGTGGCCGCAGAATGGCTCAAAAATTACGCAGGCTCTGGAACGATTTGCGGTCACTATGCGGACCGCATGTCGATTCCGCGGTCGCAAAAGTGCACCGCAGATTGACATGCGATCGCATATCGACCGCACATTGGACACAATTTTGGGCAACTCTCCGGAACGATTTGCGGTCACTATGCGGACCGCATATTGATTCTGCGGTCGCAAAAGTGCACCGCAGATTGACATTTTTCTGGAAAAAAATTTTATTCTACATTTTGAAACTTAAATCACTACCAAGGGTCCGAACCGCGGCGAGCTTGACATCATTCGGACCATGACACCACATCTACTAGGTTTTATGCACAAAAATTTCACGGGGCCTTACACCTCCGCTCCTGCGATCATGGGCTCGCTTCTACGAGCCCGCCCCTGCGCATCCTGGGCCGCTTCTACGAAACTTCCTATCTTAACCAAAACTTGCTCCTGCGAGATTAATTCCGCCCATACGCTTCCGCTTCTGCGGTCCCCCACCCGCAGAAGCGAAAATACTAGAAGCCAAAAATCCAGACCTGCAAAATCCCTGAAATTCCCCCGTTTAACCTCCCGAAACCACCTCGGGTGCCCCGGGACCCCGACGAAAACTACAAACATACTCCATAGCACTATACGAACTTGCTCCAATGATGAAAACACATCCTTTAATACGGAAAAACATCGAATTCAAGCAATTCAAGCCTAAGTTTCCAATCAAACTTCCACAACCGACATTCGATCAAAAACCCGATCAAACGACCTCCGAATGGCCTGAAACTTTGCAGACACGTCCAAAATCGCCTAACGGATCTACTACAACTGTCGGAATTCCATTCTGACTTCCATATCAAAATCTCACCTATCGATCGGATATTGCCAAAATTCAACTTTAGCCAACTCAATCCTAAAACTACACCGGGCCTCCAAATTCACTTCTGATCGCTCTCCTAGCTCATAAATGACCTCCCGGAACTAGTCGAACCATCAGAATTCAATTTCGAGCTATCTAACTCACCGGTCAACATTCGGTTGACTTTTCCAACCTATTCTTCTCATAAAGGAATTTATGACCTCATTTCTAGTCAAATTCTTTCCGATTTGCTTCTAACTCTCCAAACACATTTAAATTAGCATATTGAGGTATTAAATGAAGAAAACAGGACGATAACTCCCGTAACGACAAGTTGGGTCGTTACATTCTCCCCAACTTAAACAAACGCTCGTCCTCGAGCGTACCCAGAGTCCATCTGGACCACAGACCACATTGCACTTTCCGAAATCATATACCAATTCCGAATCCCACGTCTATACTCAGGATACACATGATCCAACCGTAATAGCCCATACTCGCCACTTCGGTGAGATCACATAATGTATCAAATGACCCATTCACTCGAGACGATGCCTCCTAATCACAACAATTGCCCAAGGTAACCAAGCACTAACTAAAAAACCCTTTTTCCATTAGCTAAAGTCTTATTCCAACACCTTCATATATTGCCCACGGCAACCGAACACGCGATATATCGAATCCATCTCTCAGGTCATCCATTCATGAATCCATTTTCTTCTTGAACAATACCACAATAGATTTTCGGGCCAAACTTCGATATAAACTCTCTAGTCAGTCAAAATCACATCTGTTCGTATTCATTAATGACACCACGATTATCACAAATTTAATGCACCACTCTGGTGATATGGCACCTCATCACAGGACTAAGTCACAACTTGCATAATCCACGTACCAGTGAAAAATGGTCTGGACATACTCCAGCCATGACAACTGACTCTAACAAAAGAGCTGTAATTCAAATTCCTCAATACCATCACAACACGAAACCGAGACCTCGTCTCACATCATAGAATTAGGGTACCTGAATCCTCCTCGAAAGGTCATTACATCACGTGGCCTTGCCACAGCTCGTGATTCCATCCAACACTATTACTCATGGAACACCTCTAGTCACCATGCTCAAAGCGGTCAGCCACACACATATCTAGGTCTGAACTCAAGCAATCAATCACACCTGCGGTGATACAATTGATGTACGCTATCAAATCCTGAAAGGACACAACCGATGTGCTATTCCCCGAGCGATACCCAATACGGACTATTCCTCAGAAGCTAGGAAGTATTGTATACAAGGTAACATATAGGATGCTATATTTTCCACATCACACTATTGCGGCGCGCAACCCATTCCATTAACATACCTGTGGCGGCGTGCCACCCGATCCAGATACCATACCTGTGGCGGCGTGCCACCCGATCCTGATACCATACATGTGGCGGCGTGCCACCCGATCCAGATACTATACATGTGGCGGTGTGCCACCCGATCTAGCTATACATGTGGCGACGTGCCACCCGATCCACGCATAAATCTAGCAAAAGGGAATGCACATCGGGTCAAGTTGCTCATTGCAACAAACATATATATATATATAGCCTCAAGCTCGGCCACATGAAACGCATCCAACAAAGTTCCTCAATATTGGAGCTGAATCAATGGTAGATACCTCTACCCTGACATCCGCCACGAAGGCCAAACTGACAAAGCAATACCTACTAGCCGTCCGCTGGCCCTAGGGTGCATTTACCCTGCTAGAGTATGATTTGATGCGCTCTGCCACACAGTTGTGACATTTTTCTGACATAGTCCATATCACATCAGTCTAGACAACCTGACTTATGACAACTAGTCTGCAAACATATATCATTATTCAAATTCATCATATCAAGTAATGAGATAGCCACTAGGGCTTCCAATTTCCAATAACCGCTATACGGTGCCGATACACACGATATACCACCACTGCGTAGGCGGGTTACGAGAACTTCTAGTCTCCAACACATATGTAACACATGAATCACTATGCCCGATTCCACATTCCACCATACGAATACATAATCACACATATCACGCCTCAATTCATACCAGATAAGCCATTCAGAAATTTCCCTATGCCATCAACAACTCAATCATCACTGTCAATCCAACAAGAGGATACCACATTACCACTGGACATTATCAGTTTACATTACCTTGACCTTTTTGACCATATACTCTGCCAAATCACTAGAATGGCAGTACCATTTTCCTTATCACCAGAAAGATTTATTCTCAGATTATCTGCAGCTGACCACGCTGCTTGGGAATTCTAATGACTCCCCATATAATATGAACTGATCTCAAAACGTTGAACATGCCATTATCAACTTCCCATGACTCATCGTACATACCATACCACACTAAGATAACATGGAAACTTGTATCCTTTTCCTACGCCGCAAATATCGACGCACCCAACTAGTCAAGAACTTTCACGATTCCATATAGAAGAAAACTCAAGACACATTCCCAGCTTCGCATACCAACAGGAAATACACTCAGTTTCAACCTACGGTAAAACACATCACAAACTATTTCTTCCAATTCATTGCATAAGTTTAACTGCCAGGACTGAGTCCTTTTATCCACATCGAGCTACGCAACTGCCAGCACTCAAGAGCTTTGTTGCACCATAACTGCAAGGCTCATTACCTCGAACACACACCAGGAGTTACTCATGCCCTTTTCATACTGTTCCAATTTACTAACAAGTTTTTCCATTTACCTAGTTTCCTTTCTGATTCATCTTTAATTTAATATTAGCCTTTACTGTAGCACCATAATACATCAAATCATGTTACCACACGAGACTCGTACATAAGACCACACCGTCTAAGACTACAGGCCGCTGAATACTCCCTTAATGTTTCCCAGAAGTAGCACATTCTACAAAGCTTTATTTTGAAGAACTTCATGCGATTTGGAATTCGTTATCATTACCTCATAATACGGATACATAGAATCCCATCATTCACATAACATAACACAAGTCTTGATTCCTTCTAACGAAACCACCATCTTTAGCCATACACACAATCTTAATACACCTGACTGTTACAAGCAAAATCTTGAACACCGCAAAACCATTCTCGGGCATCATTCACTCATATTCAACTATAATTCAGCTGTCTTATTGGACAGGGCCACCCATGCCCTGTTAGAACTCTGTCACCGCAAAACATGATTACATACAAATACAAGTATCTATCTTTCGTTTCTATACAACGAACATTCTTTTCCAACATAAGTTTAAAACATCCTGGTATTTCTTCACATCTACGAAGCACCATAACCTTTATCAAAAATTTACCAACATACCTAGAGACAGGACCAACATAGCACACAACAGTTCAATCAGTTAATCAATAACAACCTCCCCAACTTGGCTCGGAGCCATACATCAAAGAACTTTCAACCACTCATAGTATTCTTACTCAAATGATGCCACAGTGTTACAATGAGATTGAACTTGAGTTATTTACAAGCTTTGGCGGAGACTCGGATCATCAGAAATCTTAATTCTTTTGCACTTATTGCATTTATACACACACCATTTAAGCCTATTCCTTAGGTAACAAAATCTTTTCTAAGTCTTAAATGATTCCAAAACTTTTGACAGAGTTTCCTTTGTAATTTGGCCTGTCCACCTGCCAGAGAATCACCAAAACCACCCTAACAATACATCGGTAACTCGACAAAACATCACAATGCATATCCACAACATAAATCTCATTACAACACGAATTATATCATCAAAGTTAGTACATGAATGCGCGCTGCACCTGTTCAAATCATAACATATGTCAAACACCTTTCACCACAATACTCGTAGCACAACTAATTCAGTTTTCTTGAGTTTGAACTCATACTACCACACGTAGTGCACATTACATTCCCGCTAAGAGGCAATGAACATATTTCTCACGCCCATAGCTAGGGCTACATATCAAATCACAATAAGAACTGAATACCTTACAACTCTCCCATTATCAAACTGCCATTTTTCATAATTAAAATCAATACCGATCGTATGAACTTCATAATACCGGCTAGCGAAATTACCACCTTGGTGCTCAAGCCATAGATAAGGATCCAGCCTCAAGTCCTCTAGACAGGCCCAACATGAACTCATAGAGATTATATCTCGTCCCTCGATTGGGGAATCATAAGCAATCAAGGCAAATTTATCACTAAGCACTCGAGTGCGCACATCAATGTGCAGAAGGAATTTCAAGAATCATACCTCAAGCTATATCATGTACGCACGATAAGAATTTCAAGAATTTGAAGCTTTCCTAAAAGGTTTGCAGCCTCCCGAGGATAAGCACAGGCGTCCCCGTACCGATCCACGAGACTCTACTAAACCGGCTCATGACTCGCGAGACCTGTTAACCTAGGCTCTAATACCAACTTGTCACGACCCAAACCCTGGTCGTGATGGCTCCCAACACAATGCTAGGCAAGCCCGACCATGTTATCCATTAAACCAACCAATTATTAGTTTCAGGTGATCAAGTTAAACTTAATTAGCAAATGTTCATATCAAAATGATAAACGTAATAGTAGAAGCATACAAAATACGGTCCCAACCAAATTATGGTGTCGCAAGTCTGAGCCTCTACAAAATAAACAGCCTATACAAACAAGTCTAGGCAAAATGAAAGCAACCATATGATAAGGAAGGAGAAAACAGGTTCTGCGGACGTCGACAGCTACCTCGCAGTCTCCGTAAAGTAGATATGAATAAGCAGCTGCAACAGCTCAACTGCTCTCTGGCACTTGTGAATCTGCATAAAAAGTGCAGGGGAGTGGGGTGAGTATATTTCAACTCAGTGAGTAATAATAGTAAACAATAACAGAAAATAAGAACTCATGTACTATCACTAAACAGCTCTAAGGCAAACCCCCACAGGTAAGTCATCACTATAGTGGATACTCTGATCTCCAGTCCACATCTATCTCAACAAGTTCCCACACTGACCAAATCCTCACTCGTACCGCGACGGTGTACAACCAACTCAATATATGTTGATGTATACATATGTCCATAATGTATAAGTATTTAAGTACGTATATGGTTATGTATAAGTATAATGCTGCGGCATGCAGCCCGGTCCAATACATATAAAGCTGTGGCGCTCAGCCCGCTCCATTTAACATCGACGGCGCTCACTGGGGGTGTATACAGACTTCGGAGGGGCTCCCTAGGCCCAAGCGCTATGATACTGCGGCGTGCAGCCCGATCCACATATATGTTACTGTGGCGTGCAATCCTATCCAAAATATATATACATATATAGCTATACTGCTGCGGCGTGCAGCCTGATCCCATAATATACTCTAGCGCTCACTGAGAATGTGTGCAGACTCAGACTCCGAAGGGGATCCTACAGCCCAAGCGCAATAATACTGCGGCGTGCAGTCTGATCCACATGTATGTTACTGCGGCGTGCAGTCCGATCCAACACATATACTACTGAGGCGTGCAGCCCGATCCAATATATATACTGCTGCGGCGTGCAGCCCGATCCAAATATATATATTGCTGCGGCGTGCAGCTCGATCCAATATAGGTGTATATATATATATGATACCTCATAATGGGTCCTCGACCTTGTCCCAATTAGTATAGGATTGGCCTTTAGGCCCACTCAGCTAGTTCAGGAAATTTCCACCTTAAGTAATCTATCTCTCACAGTACGCATCTAGTACTAGCTCTTAATGTGCTATTCGGCTAGTTTTACGGCTGAGTGAAGTTTCCAACATGATATAAGGGTCACCTAGCTCTACAAGTTCCCTAATGATCTACAGATCGGCACAAGGCCCCAAACATGGCTATTAGCCCAATTACACAGTTATAATCTCATTATCAGTCATAATACACAATGCGCTATTAGCCGGGAAGGACCAAGTCCAATTCCCCAATCACAATGTCACCACGCCCGTCACAAGACGCGTGTCTCATCTCAATATAGCACTGTGAAGTGCTAGTACGGGGTTTCAAATCCTCAGTACATTATTTACTATCACCACTCACCTAGAACCGATAAAAGTCCTGGCTCTCCTTGCGCTTGCCTCGAAAATCAATCTCCTCGGATGCCAAATCTGCTCAAAATCAATATGAATACATCAATATAGGCTAACTAGACATAACCCAGTCGAAATAACTCGGTTTACACCAAAACCCACGAAGTTGTCAAAACTCAACTTTCGGTACGCTTCTCGAAAAATTACGAAAGTTACATATTCGGAATCCTCGTCACAATATGAGTCTATGCATATAAAGTTTTCCAAAATCGGATTCCATTTGCCCACTCAAATCGACATTTTACCAAAGTCGTGGCTTAGGCTAACTTCCCCCATAATTTCATCGAATTTCAGTAAAATGGAGGAGGATTTCAAGATAAAAACACGTAATTGAACCATAAAACTCACCTCCGATGATAACCCGATGAACTCCCAGCAATTTCCCGTCGAAATCGCCCAATTCACCTCTTAAAATCGAGCCCTAATGTTTTATGACTTATGAAATTTTACCCCTTCTGCTATTCTTATCACAGGCGCGATTTCCGCTTCTGCGGCTCTGGAATCGCACCTGCGAGTCTGCTCCTGCGGTCGTCCTGCCGCTTCCGCGATTCTCCACCAAGCCGCCCAGTTCCACTTCTGCGTTCCAAGTCTCGCACCTGCGAGACCGCCTAAGCGGACTGGGCTCCGCTTCTGCGAAGCTCCCCGGCCTGGCCTCCTCCGCTCCTGCGATCATGGGCTCGCTTCTGCGAGCCCGCCCCTGCGCATCCTGGGCCGCTTCTGCGGAACTTCCCAGCTTAGCCAAAACTCGCTCCTGCGAGATTAGTTCCGCCCCTAAGCTTCCGCTTCTGCGGTCCCCCACCCGCAAAAGGGAAAATACCAGAAGCCAAAAATCGAGACTTGCAAAATCCCTGAAATTCCTCTGTTTAACCTCCCGAAACCACCTCGGGTCCCCCGGGACCCCGACGAAAACCACAAACATACTCCATAGCACTATATGAACTTGCTCCAATGATAAAAACACATCCTTTAATGCGAAAAAACATCGAATTCAAGCAATTCAAGCCTAAGTTTCCAATCAAGCTTCCGCAACCGACATTCGATCAAAAACCCGATCAAACGACCTTCGAATGGCCTGAAATTTTGCAGACAGGTCCAAAATCACCTAACGGAGCTACTGCAACTGTCGGAATTCCATTCCGACTTTCGGATCAAAACCTCACCTATCGATCGGATATCGCCAAAATTCAACTATAGCCAACTCAAGCATAAAACTACACCGGGCCTCCAAATTCACTTACGATCGCTCTCCTAGCTTATAAATGACCTCCCGGAACTAGTCGAACCATCAGAATTCAATTCCGAGCTATCTAACTCACCGGTCAATATTCAGTTGACTTTTCCAACCTATTCTTCTCATAAAGGAATTTATGGCCTCATTTCTATTCAAATTCTCTCCGATTTGCTTCTAACTCCCCAAAAACATTTAAATTAGCATATTGAGGTATTAAATGAAGAAAACTGGACGATAACTCCCGTAACGACAAGTCGGGTCGTTACAATACCCCAAAAGCAGTCTAAATTCACGAGGTGTTATCCAGCAACATCAACAAGGCTACAAGAATATAAGAAAAACTAATTAGAAAAGCTTTGGAATGGTTAATCTTACTTTGGTTTGATAAATTCCAATACGACAATTCGAGATTTACCATTCAAGATACCAACTATTACGAAGCGACAAGATCTTTTTTTTAAAAAAAAAAATTGAACAGATACTCTATATCTCATATTTTTTTGTTGTAAAAGTACAACTTTTCCTCTTTCTCATAAAAGAGGATTATCCAACATCAACAGGAAAACAATAGCAATGAAACAGTTCCAACTAAATTAAAAAGATACCAAGCAAATAAAAACAACACCAAATGTTAGCTAAACTGTTTAGCTAAAGCTGATAACTATGACATGATTGCAGCTAGACGATTGGGTACAATGCTAGATTCGACAAAAAGGCAACATGTCAAAAGAACAAAGTTCAGCCAAGTCCTTCTGGTGATCACCTTTCAAATATTGAGGAGCACACTTCATTTTACAGTAAACATATATTCAAGAAGTCTACTCTAAACATATGGTAGATGGTAGACCTACAAATCTGCAGCAAACAACTGAAGCAGTACAAAAATCTATTACTGCAACACGTACTGTTGCATTGCATTCCCCTGCTGATCGAGCTGTATCTACGAGTGCAAAACATGATGATGTCGCATTGAAGGCTGCCTATAACAAAATTGATATTGTCCAACAAAATGGTGATGTGAATGCTTCAATAGTGCACTATGGGGGACAGGAATTTTAATCTGCTAAATTTTAGGAAGGGCAGTCTCTAAGGCAAGTGTTATACAACCTATTGTGGAGAACAATTTTGATGTTACTACTGCTGTTGTAAAGGGTAACAACAAAAAAGAAAAGGAGGGAGTATGGAAGTTCGTTATACAAAGGAAATCACCTACAAAAAAGGGGATGTCACTAAGGCAGGAAAATACATGTGATCGATGGAAGGACACTGCCATTGTGCCCAGCTCAAACATTTTCGAGATTCTTGCATCTGATGAGGGTGGAACTGATGCAATAAGCCTACATGAAGATGTGATGAACAAGCAACTTGTTCCATGCTCTACCAGTAAAAACAAAACAGTCAAGGAAGTGATACTTTAGTCGACAATTTTGATTGCCGCCTAAATGCCACATTAAATACCGACCAAGCACATAGGTTGAAGACATAGGAAAAGAAGGAAGAAGCAGTTCAGGTTTCTGAACACCTGGGCAATCGTGAGAAATCAGGACTTGAAACAGCTTCTTTAAGTTCAAAGGCTACTGTTGCATTGAATGCAACTGACAAACGAACTAATGTTGGGGATCCTAAATCTACAGCTGCACTTGTTGATTTAGTGAACAAACCAGTAGCGTATACAAACCAGTAGCTACTGTTCCATGATCTTGGAAAATTCAGCGAACAACACTTTCCGGCCAGATTCATCAAATATCTTATCTAGAGTAATGTCTTGCAAAGCAACTAAGGTTGTCTCCAGCATATCAAGCCCAACCTTATTAGCAAAAATGAAAATCGGCAGGGACTGTAACAGCAGAGAAAGAAATTCAACTTACTAACACATTCTTTTAGCAAGATGAAAGACTAGAAAGTGGACAAATAGGTCAGTCCTTCCAATTGTTTAGCATTTGGCATAACCATGTTGACATGTCAAAACAATGTTTGGGACACAACCGAGGACAATCAAAATGCCAATCACAAGTAGTTCAAATATACACCCACGATATGACATTTTCACCATCACTAGTATAATTTAAGTCGATTATATATTAATATCCTTGTCCAGCTCCTTCATATTCTAATATTAATTATGGCCATGAGATTAACTTTTGAACAAATCTGCCTTGATGCGGATTTACTAGGTTAATACATTTTTTCTTTATGCATATCTTCATGTTTAACAGCAACACAACATACAATATTTTTACTAACCGTAATATGCTGTTAACATGGGTTCAAAAGAGAATTCTTACCTTCAATGAGCAGCACAAAATAGCATCCTGATGCTGCCATAGATTCTTTAGCACTGATTCATCGCCCCTCGAATCAGCTTGAAGCAACTCTGTCCCCATATGGTAACTGGATATTAAATGCAAAACAAGAAAACGGTATGTTAACAATCAGAAAATTACTTCTAAGACCATATGATTCTTGTCAATATGTTGAGAAAGGAAAAATTCTCATAAAATAGTTGAAGATCTCAACATGCACACATGACACTACTTTCATTCTTGGTGGTAAAATGAGATTTGCAAATGAACCGACTTGTAAGCACGACAGTATGAACATGTAAAGCAATAAACCCCATATTGAGCTGAAATGAAGACACAAGGTTTCACCATAGTCGAGAAATCATTTTACCTGTAGCTCTGGCAGATCCAGTGCGACAAAGTGACAGCTTCAGGGGAGCCTGGAGAAAGCTTGGACCCGAATGTTGAATTCACTCCCGCAGGAGATATTGCCATTGCAACCCGTTGGACAGATGAAACCACACTGCGAACATACTGACACGCCATGGTAGCTACATTCTCTTGAAGATTGTCCTCGAATGGAAATTGAAAAGCAATTGTCAATACAGATCGTGCACTGTAGCCAGAGACCACATCTCCAGTAGCAGGGTTTGTTGGTGGGCCAACTTCAAGACTTGATGCTAGATCCAATGTTCTATGAGCATTCGATGTATCCTGGGGATCGCTCTGAAAATAGAATCACCAGTTATGCTCCAAATTCGAGCAAAATGAAAAAACAAAAATGTAAACAATAGATTGGCCAAATTAAATGCTTAAAGTTGAAAATGAAATATTTTTACTCAACTGATTTTGACTCGAGAGGAATGATACGAAACCCGGAGGGCAACAGGGGTGCATTATCTGGAAACATCTCATCAATTGCAGTAAAAACTAGTTCAGAACAAGCTCCGACAACATTCTCATTAGTTCCACTACACATCTAGAAATAACTGTTTGTTAGCTATTGCTTAAACAATGTTTGTATGTATATAACACACCGAAACATCAATGCATAGGCAAAAGGTACCTGGAGAAGGTGAATATCTCTTCGCATAAAAGCATCTTCCTGGCCAATAGAGTGCCCTTCCAATCTAATAAACTCAAGCATCTGCAAAGCAAAAAAAAAAAAAAGAGGAAGTCTAAAGTATAACATTAGCAATATTAGGTAACAAGTCTAGCAATTCAAAGAGTGCAAAATTTCTGATTATAAATAATACTGGTGCTATATAAGCACACTCCAACACGTGGGACGGATGGAACTAGGGCAAGTGCAAAGTGCTTACCTCTTCATGTTCAATTGTATGGCCGAGCAGCATTATTATCTGACTTCCAGTAAATTTGGTAGGCCTCATCCCAGGATATGCATATGAACAAGATTTCATTGAGGAAGCTACATAGGCATCAACATTAAAGTCCGCCCACTCTGAACGGTGCTCCTTGAGAAATCAAACCAGTACCGCAGGAGGAACATTCTGCCACCAAACAGAATAATTAAAAGCCAATTCTCATTCTTCCAATTAATAGCAAGATGCCCCTACATGGTGCATTAAACAAATAGCTTTACAGAACACTGAGTAGTATTCTCTTATATTCCAGGAATCCCGAATCATTCCGAGAGTTAGAATTTGAAAGCATCATAAAAAAACAGCAATAGTCTGGAACAATTTTATCTAACAGGCAAAGGTAGTTGGCCAACGAAAAATTCTGGTCAGTTGAAGAAATGTAATCTATTCACCTGGAGTAGCATTAATGCTTTGGCACAAAGGATGCCTCCCAGTGGTGAAAGAGGAACGGAAGTGGTGGCAATGCTTTCCTTGAATTGACAGCAACTATAACAGCTTCACCACCATCATAACTTAACAATGACCAGCCATCAACACTGAATCCACTGATGGCGTCATTGAAGCCTCTGCAACATAGAAAATAGCTTAATTGTGATACTTGTTCTTCAGAATTCATATGTCTACTTTTATGGCATATCATATCTCAGAGCACAGAACAATCAGAGCAATAAACAACACCTGCTTAATCTCTGGCTAAATGTTTGAAGAACTGCTGGTTGTCTTCCCAGACCATATTTGCCTTGCATATCGCAGTGCCTTTATGTCACGACCCGGATTTTCCCCTAACATCGGGATCGTGATGGCGCCTACTCGTGGTAGCTAGGCAAGCCATTGTATTCATACTATCCTGTTTTTAACACAATTTTAATTAAATAAATGCGGAATGCTTTATCGAAATGGAAATAACAAATCACAAAGTGAAAATCATACTGAAATCCTCTACCCAAGACGTGGAGTCACCAACTCACGAACTACTATGGAATACTACACATAAAAGTCCGAAGGAAATATAACATAATTCTGTTTGTCTCGGAACAAAGAGACTACAGCTAATAACATAAATAAAGAGAGAGACGCGGGGCCTGCGGACGTCTGCAAGCTACCTCGGTCTCAAATATGACCAACTCCCACGCAATCGATTTACTACTGCTGTTGCTCCTGATCGTAACCTGGACCTGTGCAAAAACGCACAGAAGTGTAGTATCAGCACAACCGACCCCATGTGCTGGTAAGTGCCTGGCCTATCCCGGCGAAGTAGTGACAAGCCTAGGACCAGACACCCACATAAACCTGTGCAATTCAATATGTATATGTGTACCACAAAATAACAAGAAATAATCAAGTATTAACACAATAAGGAATATCTTAAAGAATTCAACAATTAACTACAGGTTAATAATTTCACAAGGAAAAACAAAGTATAATGTAAACACAAGTAATATCAATTCAAGAAATAGCAAGCAGTTGCACGGCATCACCCTTCGTGCTTTTACTCTCATCCTTACCAAATAAACAAATAAAGTACACGGCATCACCCTTCGTGCTTTTACTCTCATCCTCACATCCATAGTACGGCATGATCCTTCGTACATGGTTCAATAACAGGGCATGGCATGATCCTTCGTGCATAATCAATAAATAAATATGGCACGGCATTAACCTTCGTGCATAAATAAATAAACATGGCACGGCATCACCCTTCGTGCATTATCACTCTTCCTCACCCAAATAACAATCACAGCTAAGGGCAAAGAAAGAAACAGTAATTCATAAACCGTCCCATCAAGGGCAATCAATAATTATCTTCACAACAAGTCCCAACAGGGGAGAACAATAATAATTCATCTGTAATATATCTCCAAATAATCATTTTTCAACGACTCACGGTCATACTAGACGCCAGTGTATGGATGCTCGTCACCACAGCCCATACACCGCACTCGATCACATAACACATAACACATAATCCTATTCCCTCAAGCTAGGATAGAACAAACACTTACCTCGAGTGTTTATGAATAATTCAATCCGTGGAAATGTCTATTTCTTTCAACTTTGGGACCAATCCAATCGTATCTATACACAATTGATTTAATATCATCAATACTACTCAACAAACTAATTCTTAAGACCAAATACATCTTTTACAACATTCTGCCCGGAATAGTGAATTTCAACCCCGGGCCCACATGGTCGGAACTCGGGGTTAGGACCAAAATCCGGTTACCCATCCCCCCACGAGTTCATGTATATGATTTGTTTCAAAATCGAACCTCAATTCGAGGTCCAATTCCCCAATTTATGAAAAACCCTATTTTCTAACAAAAACAAGAATTCTACCATGAAAATCTTTGATTTCTTATGAAAAACATGTTTAATGATGTTAGGAATTGAAAGAATTAAGTAAAAAGTGACTTACAATCGTTTTGATGAAGAAGAAATCCGTGAAGAATCGCAAATGGGTGTTTTTGTTTTGTAAAAAGTGAAGAAATGACTGAAAATCGTGTTTTACAGGTCTCTGTGTTCGCATTTGCGAACATGGGTTCGCAATTGCGAACCCCGACCAATTTCTGGAGTTTGAAAAATAAGCTAAGGTCGGGAAGTTCGCATTTGCGAACATTTGTTCGCATTTGCGATCACTGGCAGACAAAGGGGTGTTCGCATTTGCGAACTAATGTTCGCACTTGCGAACACAGGCTGTATAAGGAAGTGTTCGCATTTGCGAACAATGGTTCGCATTTGCGAACCAAGGCAGTATGGGGAATGTTCGCATTTGCGAACATTTGTTCGCATTTGCGAACATAGGCAGGTTCTGGGGACTTTCGCAAATGCGAACAATTGTTCGCATTTGCGAACAAGGCTGGGTCAATGGGGCTTCGCATTTGCGATCAAGTTCGCATTTGCGAGCCTTGCCTTACACTGTCCCCTTCGCAATTGCGAGAAATACTTCGCAATTGCGAAGCCAACAACTGGGTGAAAAACCAGCAGTGCAAAAATTCAGAATTTCATCCAACGGCCTATCAAATCTTTACCCGAGCCCCCCGGGCTCCAAACCAAACATGTACATAACCTCAAAAACACATTATGAACTTGTTCGTGCGATCACATTGCCAATATCACATCGTTTTCATCAAATCAAGCCTCAAATTCATGATTTTCATACCTTTGGTTTTCAAAACTTTCAAACTTGGGACTCAAGGTCCAAAACATCTCAAACGACATCCAAATGTCACCAAACTTTACAGGAATCACATATATAATATTTAAGACTTGTACCGGGCGTCGGAACCAAAATACGAGCCCGATACCAAGGTCAATTAATTCATTTCCTTTAACAATTACATCAAAAACAATTTCACATAAAAATTCATAACTTGGGCTCTAGGCCTCAGAATTCGACTCCGGACGCATGTCCAAGTCCCATATTTTCCTACGGACCTCTCGGGACCATCCAATCTCGGGTCCGGATCCGTTTACCAAAAATGTTGACCGAAGTCAACCATATCAATATTAATATCATTTTTATCCAAATTTCTCATAGAATTCATATTTTCTATCACAAAATCTTTCCGCTACATGCTCGGATCGTGCACGCAAATCGAGGCAACATGGAATGAGGTTTTCAAGGCCTCAGAAGCTCGAAATGATTAATAAAATAAGTGATGACCCTTGGGTCGTCACAATCTCCACCTCTAAAACAACCGTTCGTCCTCGAACGAACAAAAGAAAGAAGTACCTGAGTCAGGAAACAAGTGTGGGTAGCGGCTCCGCATATCGGACTCGGACTCCCAGGTCGACGCCTCAGGAGGCTGACCTCTCCACTGAACACGCACAGAAGGATAACTCTTCGACCTCAACTGTCGAACCTGCCGGTCTAGGATAGCCATCGGCTCCTCCTCATAAGATAGATCATTGTCCAATTGGACAGTATTGAAGTCTAACACACGTGTGGGATCGCCGTGGTATCTCCGAAGCATAGATACATGAAAAACTGGATGCACTGCTGATAAGCTAGGTGGCAAAGCTAATCTGTAAGCCACCCCTCCCACTCTGTCTAGAATCTCAAATGGACCAATATACCTAGGGCTGAGCTTGCCCTTCTTCCCGAACCTCATCACTCCCTTCATAGGCGACACTCGGAGCAATACTCGTTCACCAACCATGAAATCTACATCTCGAACCTTACGATCCGCATAAGTCTTTTGCCTAGACTGAGCTGAACGCAATCTCTCCTGAATAGTCTTGACCTTATCCAAGGCCTCCTGGACTAAGTCTGTAACCAACAACCGAGCCTCTCCCGGTTCAAACCATCCAATTGGTGATCGACATCGCCTACCATACAACGCCTCATACGGAGCCATCTGGATGCTATATTGGTAACTGTTATTGTAGGCAAACTCTGCTAATGGTAGAAACTGGTCCCACGAGCCTCCGAAATCAATAACACAGGCTCGAAGCATGTCCTCAGGAATCTGAATAGTCCTCTCGGACTGGCCATCCGTCTGAGGATGAAATGCTGTACTCAACTGAACTTGGGTACCTAACTCCTGCTGGACCGCTCTCCAGAACCGCGAGGTAAACTGCGTACCCCGATCAGAGATAATAGATACTGGCACTCCATGGAGACGAACAATCTCCCTAATGTAAACCTTCGCTAACCTCTCCGACGAGTAGGAGACAGATACTGGAATAAAGTGTGCTGACTTGGTCAGTCTATCAACAATGACCCAAATAGCATCAAATTTCCTCCGAGTCAAAGGAAGTCCCGTAACGAAGTCCATAGTGATCCGCTCCCATTTCCACTCGGGAATTTCAATTCACTGGAATACACCACCAGGTCTCTGGTGCTCATATTTCACCTGCTGACAATTTAGACACCGAGCGACATACGCAACGATATCTTTCTTCATTCTGCGCCACCAATAGTGCTGCCGTAAGTCCCGGTACATCTTCGCGGCGCCTGGGTGAATAGAATACCGCGAACTGTGGGCCTCCGCTAAGATCAACTCTCGAATCCCTTCGACATTGGGTACACAAACTCGACCCTGCAATTTCAATACCCCATCATCATCTAGGTTTACCTGTGTGGCACCTCCCTGCTGTACTGTATCTCTCAACTCACACAAATGAGGATCATTAAATTGCCTCTCACGTATACGCTCTAATAAAGAAGAACGAGCGACCGTACAGGCTAACACCCTGCTAGGCTCAGAAATGTCTAATCTCACGAACCGGTTGGCTAAGGTCTGGACATCTAGAGCTAACGGTCTCTGACTGACCGGAATGTATGCAAGACTACCCATGCTGGCATACTTTCTACTCAAAGCATCGGCCACCACATTGGCCTTACCTGGGTGATATAAGATAGTAACATCATAGTCTTTTAGCAACTCTAACCATCTCCGCCGTCGTAGATTCAACTCCTTCTGCTTGAACAAGTACTGTAGGCTTTTGTGATCAGTGTACACCTCACATGTCACACCATATAGATAATGCCTCCAGATCTTTAAGGCATGAACCACTGCTGCTAACTCAAGATCATGAACTGGATAATTCTTCTCATGTATCTTTAATTGCCTCGAAGCATAAGCGATAACCTTACCATCCTACATCAATACCGCTCCAAGCCCTGTACGAGATGCGTCACAATAAACAGTATAAGGCCCTACACCTGTAGGTAGTATCAACACTGGTGTGGTGGTCAAGGCTGTCTTGAGTTTCTGAAAGCTCGCCTCACACTCCTCTGACCACTGGAACTGGACACCCTTCTGGGTCAACCTGGTCATCGGGGCTGCAATAGAAGAAAACCCCTCTACAAAACGACGGTAGTAACCTGCTAATCCCAAGAAACTCCGGATCTCAGTCACTGAAGCTGGTCGAGGCCAATTCTGGACCGCCTCAATCTTCTTTGGGTCTACCTGAATACCTTCCACTGATACAATGTGACCCAGAAATGCTACCGAACTCAGCCAGAACTCACATTTAGAAAATTTGGCATATAGTCGGTTATCTTTCAGAGTCTGAAGAACCACTCTGAGGTGCTGCTCGTGCTCTTCCTGGCTGCGGGAGTACACCAGGATGTCATCTATAAAGACTATCACGAACAGATCTAAGTAAGGCCTGAATACCCGATTCATCAACTCCATGAATGCTGTCGGGGCATTGGTCAACCCGAAGGACATGACCAAGAACTTATAATGCCCATATCTAGAGCGAAAGGATGTCTTAGGAATGTCAGCCGCCCTGATCTTCAGCTGATGGTAGCCCGACCTCAAGTCTATCTTAGAGAATACCCTCGCTCCCTGGAGCTGGTCAAACAAATCATCAATCCTCGGCAGTGGATATTTATTTTTGGTAGTCACCTTGTTTAACTGCCGGTAATCAATACACATCCGCATCGAGCCATCCTTCTTCTTTACAAATAATACAGGTGCTCCCCGGGGGGAAACACTGGGCCTGATAAAGCCCTTCTCAAGAAGGTCTTGCAACTGATCTTTCAATTCTTTTAGCTCCGGCGGGGCCATACGATAGGGTGGAATAGAGATGGGCTGAGTGCCCGGTGCCAAATCAATACAGAAATCAATATCCCTGTCGGGTGGCATGCCCGGCAGGTCTGAAGGAAAAACCTCCGGAAACTCCCGTGCAATAGGGACCGACTCAATGGAAGGAACTTCTGCGCTGGAATCACGAACATAAGCCAGATAAGCTAGACACCCCTTCTCGACCATACGTCGAGCCTTAACATAGGAAATAACAATGCGAACGGAGTGGCTTGAGGTACCTTTCCACTCTAGTCGGGGTGATTCTGGCAAGGCTAAGGTCACCGTCTTAGCATGGAAATCAAGAATAGCATGATATGGGGACAACCAGTCCATCCTCAATATGACATCAAAATCTACCATATCCAAAAGCAACAGATCAACACGGGTCTCAAGACCCCCAAATATAACTACGCACGAACGATGCACCCGATCGACTACAACGGAGTCACCCACTGGTGTAGCCATATAAACTGGAATATCCAGAGCATAGCTGGGCACGGCCAAATACGGTGCGAAGTAGGAAGACACATAGGAATATGTAGATCCAGGGTCAAATAATACTGAAGCACCTCTGCCACACACAAGAATAGTACCTGTAATCACAGCATCTGATGCCTCTGCCTCTGGCCTGGCTGGTAAAGCATAGAATCGGGGATCTGCACCTCCCCTCTGAGCCGCGTCTCTAGGACGACCATCAACTGGCTGACCTCTACCTCTGGCTGGACGGTCTCCACCTCTACGGTCTCGACCTCCACCTCTAAAATCTCTACCCCCGCCTCTGGCTGGCTGGGCAGGCTGAGGGTCAGCTGGGGCCTGAATCATAGGACGAGGACCTCGCTGCTGAGAGTTGCCCGCTGCTATAGGGCAATTCCTGATAAAATGACCTGGGTCACCACAACTGTAGCAGCTCTTGGACTGATAGGGCTGCTGGCCCTGACGACTCGAATGGCCTCCACGAACACTCTGAAGAGGCTGAGCATTAATAAGATACTGGTCTGAATAATGCCCCCGAGAACCACGATCACCTGATCCACCCTGTGAAGCCTGAAGGGCGGAATGAAAAGGCCTGGAGGACTGGCCTCTATCAAAGGATTCTCTGCCACCAGAGGAAGAACCACCAAACCTACCTGAATGACGAGGCCTCTTATCCGAAGAATAACCGCCTCCCCTAGCAAGAGCCATCTCAACTCTGCGTGCTGCATTGGCTGCCTCCTGAAATGATATGTCACTCCCCACGCCCATAGCCATCTGGAGTCTAATCGGCTGATTAAGCCCATCTATAAACCTGCAGACCCTCTCCCGCTCTATGGGAAGTATCACCACTGCATGATGAGCCAAATCGACAAATCTCGTCTCATACTGTGTAACCGTCATAGTGCCCTGATGGAGGCGCTCAAACTGCCTCCGAAGTACATCCCGCTGAGTAGTAGGGAGAAACTTCTCCATAAATAGTTCCACAAACTTGTCCCATGATAAAGCTGGGGACCCTGCTGGTCGAGTCAAGCAATAATCTCTCCACCAAGTCTTGGCGGATCCTGCAAGTCTGAAGGTACATAAATCAACTCCGTTTGTCTCCACGATCCCCATAGTCTTGAGAATCTCATGGAAACTGAATAAGAAGTCCTGAGGATCCTCTGATGCGGCTCCACTGAATGTAGTGGTAAATAGCTTGGAGAACCGATCAAGCCTCCATAACGAATCCGAAGTCATGGCCGCTCCATCACCGGCATGAGCTGTGGTACCTGACTGAGTGGCCACAACTGGCTGAATCACTGGTGCTTGAGGCTGAGGAGCTACTGGCTCCGGAGTATGAGCAATAGGAGTCTGGGCCCCTCCTCCAGCCTGAGAAGCGGCTGGGGCAACTGATAATAAACCCGCTCTGGCAATGCTGTCCATGAATCCCACTATTCTGACCAAAGCATCCCGGAGATCCGGGGTAAATAAAGCCTCTCCTAGGACCTGAGCTGGGCCCACTGGAGCTGCTGGAACCGAACCTCCTCGTCAATCTCAATATGAGGCTCCACCTCTGGGGTAGCTGCCTGGGGCTGATCTCTACCCCTACCACGGCCTCTGATACGGCCTTGGCCCCTGCCCCTCACGGGAGCTGCCTGGGGCTCGGGCTGCTGGTCAGCGGACGAAGAAGCGCGTGTCCTTACCATCTGGTGCAAGGTGGAAGGTACAGATCCGGCTGCGTGAATCCATGGCCTTCCTAGAAGAAAGTTATAGGACGTGTCCATGTCCAGAACTTGGAAAGTTACTTCAAAGTCTACTGGGCCAATGGTTAGAATCAAATCTATCTCTCCGATCGTGTCCCTTTTTATGTCTTCGAAAGCTCGTACACACACTGTCACGACCCGGATTTTCCCCCAACATCGGGATCGTGATGGCGCCTACTCGTGGTAGCTAGGCAAGCCATCGTATTCATACTATCCTGTTTTTAACACAATTTCATAATTAATTTATCGACAAACCATAACTTTAATTAAATAACAAATCATAAGGTGAAAATCATACTGAAATCCTCTACCCAAGACGTGGAGTCACCAACTCACGAACTACTATGGAATACTACACATAAAAGTCTGAAGGAAATATAACATAATTCCGTTTGTCTCGGAACAAAGAGACTACAACTAATAACATAAATAAAGAAAGAGACGCCGGGCCTGCGGACGTCTGCAAGCTACCTCGGTCTCAAATATGATCAACTCCCACGCAATCGATTTATTGCTGCTGTTGCTCCTGATCGTAACCTGGACCTGTGCAAAAACGCACAGAAGTGTAGCATCAGCACAACCGACCCCATGTGCTGGTAAGTGCCCTGGCCTATCCCGGCGAAGTAGTGACAAGCCTAGGACCAGACACCCACATAAACCTGTGCAATTCAATATGTATATGTGTACCACAAAATAACAAGAAATAATCAAGTATTAACACAATAAGGAATATCTTAAAGAATTCAACAATTAACTACAGTTAATAAATTCACAAGGAAAAACAAAGTATAATGTAAACACAAGTAATATCAATTCAAGAAATAGCAAGCAATTGCACGGCATCACCCTTCGTGCTTTTACTCTCATCCTTACCAAATAAACAAATAAAGTACACGGCATCACCCTTCGTGCTTTTACTCTCATCCTCACATCCATAGTACGGCATGATCCTTCGTACATGGTTCAATAACAAGGCACGGCATGATCCTTCGTGCATAATCAATAAATAAACATGGCACGGCATTAACCTTCGTGCATAAATAAATAAACATGGCACGGCATCACCCTTCGTGCATTATCACTCTTCCTCATCCAAATAACAATCACAGTTAAGGGCAAAGAAAGAAGCAGTAATTCATAAACTGTCCCAACAAGGGCAATCAATAATCATCTTCACAACAAGTCCCGACAAGGGAGAACAATAACAATTCATCTGTAATATATCTCAAAATAATCATTTTTCAACGACTCACGGTCATACTAGACGCCAGTGTATGGATGCTCGTCACCACAACCCATACACCGCACTCGATCACATAACACATAACACATAATCCTATTCCCTCAAGCTAGGATAGAACAAACACTTACCTCGAGTGTTTATGAACAATTCAATCCGTGGAAATGTCTTTTTCTTTCAACTTTGGCACCAATCCAATCGTATCTATACACAATTGATTTAATATCATCAATACTACTCAACAAACTAATTCTTAAGACCAAATACATCTTTTACAACATTCTGCCCGAAATAGTGAATTTCAACCCCGGGCCCACATGGTCGGAACTCGGGGTTAGGACCAAAATCCGGCTACCCATCCCCCCACGAGTTCATGTATATGATTTGTTTCAAAATCGGACCTCAATTCGAGGTCCAATTCCCCAATTTATGAAAAACCCTATTTTCTAACAAAAACAAGAATTCTACCATGAAAATCTTTGATTTATTATGAAAAACATGTTTAATGATGTTAGGAATTGAAAGAATTAAGTAAAAAGTGACTTACAATCGTTTTGATGAAGAAGAATCCGTGAAGAATCGCAAATGGGTGTTTTTGTTTTGTAAAAAGTGAAGAAATGACTGAAAATCGTGTTTTACAGGCCTCTGTGTTCGCATTTGCGAACACGGGTTCGCAATTGCGAACCCCGACCAATTTCTGGAGTTTGAAAAATAAGCTAAGGCTGGGAAGTTCGCATTTGCGAACATTTGTTCGCATTTGCGATCACTGGCAGACAAAGGGGTGTTCGCATTTGCGAACTAATGTTCGCATTTGCGAACACAGGTTGTATAAGGCAGTGTTCGCATTTGCGAACAATGGTTCGCATTTGCGAACATTTGTTCGCATTTGCGAACATAGGCAGGCTCTGGGGACTTTCGCAAATGCGAACAATTGTTCGTATTTGCGAACAAGGCTGGGTCAATGGGGCTTCGCATTTGCGATCAAGGTTTGCATTTGCGAGCCCTGCCTTACACTGTCCCCTTCGCAATTGCGAGAAATACTTCGCAATTGCGAAGCCAACAGCTGGGTGAAAAACCAGCAGTGCAAAAATTCAGAATTTCATCCAACGGCCTATCAAATCTTTACCCGAGCCCCCGGGCTCCAAACCAAACATGTACATAACCTCAAAAACACATTATGAACTTGTTCGTGCGATCACATCGCCAATATCACATCGTTTTCATCAAATCAAGCCTCAAATTCATGATTTTCATACCTTTGGTTTTCAAAACTTTCAAACTTGGGACTCAAGGTCCAAAACATCTCCAACGACATCCAAATGTCACCAAACTTTACAGAAATCACATATATAATATTTAAGACTTGTACCGGGCGTCGGAACCAAAATACGAGCCCGATACCAAGGTCAATTAATTCATTTCCTTTAACAATTACATCAAAAACAATTTCACATAAAAATTCATAACTTGGGCTCTAGGCCTCAGAATTCGACTCCGGACGCATGTCCAAGTCCCATATTTTCCTACGGACCTCTCGGGACCATCCAATCTCGGGTCCGGGTCCGTTTACCAAAAATGTTGATCGAAGTCAACCATATCAATATTAATATCATTTTTATCCAAATTTCTCATAGAATTCATATTTTCTATCACAAAATCTTTCCGGCTACATGCCCGGATTGTGCACGTAAATCGAGGCAACATGAAATGAGATTTTCAAGGCCTCAGAAGCTCGAAATGATTAATAAAATAAGTGATGACCCTTTGGGTCGTCACACTTTAGAGCAAAAAACATACTATAATTAGTATTTCTTTT
The DNA here is from genome assembly GCA_032618575.1 of Nicotiana noctiflora. Classification (NCBI taxonomy): domain Eukaryota; kingdom Viridiplantae; phylum Streptophyta; class Magnoliopsida; order Solanales; family Solanaceae; genus Nicotiana; species Nicotiana noctiflora. The sequence continues at coordinate 125,123 of JASVEL010010989.1, forward strand.
GCTGTGATGGTAAGCTACGGTAATTGCTAAGGTACTTGAACAGAAAAAATGCTGCAAGTATTCTCAGAGAAACATATGGAATTACGCAACAACTAATGTAGTTAAAAGTATGGAGCGTTCCACAGCCTATGGTTCTTCATCACTATATGTTTCACATGAAGACTTTTATGGCAGCCCCACGAGGAAACAATAATGTACCTTGGAAAACTCAAAAAATGAAGAAATTCTCAATATCGTTCATTAAGAGACTAAGGACCTATACTTTTAAAGTTGGGAACTTCTAACTGCTCGTCAAGAAATTACAATCCCATCTACTTCAGAGCTGAACAAAAATTGAGATCTAGTTGTAAAGACCAAAAAGGTCATCACACATCCCGTATTTAGTGATAACCAACGGTTCAACTCACCGCAATAGTCATTTTCTGTGCCTCAACTTTTGATGATTCATAAAGTGGACGCAAAATCTCAGGGGCACTCCATGCCTGAAGAAACAAATTATGTCGTGAAGTCCAGTAGCAAGACAGAAATAAGTTAAAAAGAAGGGAAGTGGTAGTACAGCGTGCAATCTGACCTCAAGATTTAGATGGTCAACAATATGTATAATGGATCCTCCACCGTCACACGGTCGGATTAGATATCCAGACGGAAGCATTTGAGCTCTTACAAACTTGGAAGCAGAAGCAGCATTCGGCCCAGCTCCAGTACCAGAGAGGGATCTTTCACAAACCTTGTGGGGAGGAGGAATAGATGGCACATACAACAAACTATCAGCAAAATATTCATAGCTAAGCACAAAAGTGGCCAGATTGATAATCCTAAGACACGCTAATGCGAAGGATGTGCTTACCACAAAACTACCATTCTCCAGGGTGGTTGTGTATCTCAAAGTCTAAAAATCACGTGCAGGAGCCAAGGTGGTAGGAGCATATATCTGGAAAAACATAATTTCAACAATCTCCTCAATGCTGTAGCTTCTCCAATCAGAAGCCTACATGAAGATTGATGAGAATGTAATTAATTACCTGCGTGTACAAAAGATAATTGTTCCATTGCCTGCAGAAAACATCGTGAAAACTTCAACGTTCCGGCAGTCTCGGAACCAAGAAGGTCGATTTTTGAGGATCTCAGTAATCTGTAAATGTTGGACAAAAATATATTTATTAAGAAGAAATTAACAACATCGAGTACACCCGTCAAAGGACCAAAATTAGTAATAGAGCAGCAACACTATATTTAAATGAATTTTCCACATGACTCCTTACCTTTGTCGGTTCTAAACTAACAAGACCACATGCTCGGGCTGCCACTCCACTACAACTGTGTGAGATGGCAAAAATCCCAACTGAATCCGGACCAGGCTGACAATAGGATGAAAATTTAGTTTTTTTAGCTATCCAGTTAAAGAGACACATGGCAAAACTGAATTTTTAAAAAATAAAGAGGATTGACTAAGTTCAAAACCTTCATCCCACGCATCTTGACCCAATCAACAGCAGTTCCTGTATCCTTGGAAAGGAACTCTGCTAAGGTTTCCTCTGCAATCAACATCAGTCTGCATAGAGAACAAACTTGACATAGAGATAAACAAATTAGCCCCTCACAATGTTGTATATGCCATTGAACAAGTAACATAAATGTCTTGGAGAATGAACACCATAGACGGAAAGGATGGAAAAAATAGGTGTTTGAAATTAATTACCCGGCAGGGTTGTTAGCATCTCTGAGGGAATGCTGAGGGGTTGTTACCACTGACTCACAACTTACATCAGTAGTGGCCACTAATGCATGCACACAACACAAATACGGTCTAATTAAATCCCATAGAACAAAAGAACACCGGAGACATCCATCATCTGTTTCTTGTTTATTGGTTCAACATCACAGCAAAATAATGGAAAGTAGAAGAATATAAAATGCAAAAACACGATGAATTTTAGGTCAAGACCGATTATCAACAAGTTGCATCCATTGCTTGCTAGGTGCCATAATCTTGGAGAAAGGTCATGAGTCAAGAAAAGGACCAAAGAAAATACAAATATTATTCAATTATCATAACTGAAACATAAATCTTAAATACAAATTGTAATTACTACATCTTAATCTCAAACTAGTTTAATTAGCTTTACCAATCTGGAATATCAATTTCACTGCATTTGAACCCCTCCAATTCTAATATTCAACTAGTTTTGTCACCAATATAACATAAATAGAAAGAAATATATAGACCCATTAAAGAACAATATAAACTATACGCCTATACACAAATTTAAAGAAGACAAGAAGTAAAACGAAACATATAAAAACCCATAAAGCTCAAAGAATTTTTTATTTTGCTAGATGACGAAATAACAAACACCCATAATTATTTTTTTAACATCTTACAAGCTTCAATTATATAGCTGAAACCAACATATCAAACCTTTGAGACCTAATTCCCAACAAATTAAATAGCGCAACTGAAAAACAATTTTAGAATATGAGTAATAGCAATAAAGCTTGAAAATCAACATATAAAAGGCATATCTTCAAACACGTTGGCAGCATTAAAGTTCTTCCCTTTTTAATAAAATGTAGCTTTATTTACCAAATCTCCTCAAAAGGATTTATTAGGTTTTCTGGTTCCTTTTGTTTGCCAAGGTATTGTGATGTCAAATGCGAGTGCCAGAATTGCTGGACTCGCATATCCATTTGATGGAACTTTATGGCCTCGCACTGTTTCATGTTTGCTTAATTCTCTTTGTAGGGTTAAACAAAGTAGAGTGTTGTTTTACCTTATATTCAGTATACACAAAAGCAATTGGGTCGATACAGGGCAGGAGCGCAATCTTCCTAGATTCTTGTTGTCTAAATGCAGAGAGTGTGTTGGGGAGGAAATACTACAGGAAGTGATCAAGGCATTTGCTGAAGGTTAGTCCAAACCGTATGTTGTCTTTGATCCTGGTCCTTATCTTGATTATGTCCCACCCTATGCGATGGAATTTACTTTTATGATGTTGCCATAGTTAAGAATCTAATGTTGGTTCTGGCCATGTCCTTCATGGCATTACTCGGTGATATGTACAACAATTTTGAGGCTATTGCTCATGCTCTAACAATTCGCTATGACTGGCCGAGGAGAAATCTTGTAAGTTTGAAGCTCTTGACATTCGATTTTGGCATCAAAGCACAAAAAAAGGATGCTACTGGACTCTTTCACCAAATAATGATAGTTGGGGTGTTCCTGAACATTTCTATACTCGACGTGAAGGTCAATGCTTGCTCATTATTGACTAGCTCCAAGTTAGAGAAGCTTCTATATGGATATTCTATCAATACCCATGTTACATATGACATAGGCACTGGTAACATAATTTGCAGCGTGCCTCTCAAAAGTGGTATTTCAGATTGTGTAGATGAAGTATCTAAGAGAGCCACTGGAATTAGAAATATGACTGCAATAGTCTACTATGAAGTTTTCTTCTATCTGAAACTTGGAGAATATAGTTGTCTTTTTGGTATACAACTAGTCCTTGATCTACAATTGAGTTGCTCCAAGAGAGTTAGCAATAGCACAGACCAGGTTGTAGTTCTACAGGAGCTTGAAGTTAAAGCATTGATATTGACTCTACAGTATGGTGCTAACTTTAGCAATTCGAGGGACGCAAAGACTCTTGTTAACTACTGGAAATCAATTTGGATGTTGATATTGGGACAATTGACCAATTCACAGGATCCTTACTTCATGAATCTTCTATTGCAAACACTTCATCATGCTTCCATTTTGAGAAAGCAGTGCATAAGAGTTGACCGTAATTACAAAGTTCTGCTCCTTTACAGTTGGTGGCCTCATCTAGGACTTATTGTCTACACACAACATGATGCTCATCCCCTTCTGGTTATCCTTTCCTTGTTCCTTTAATTCCTAGTTAATTATTGTTCTTCAATCCATTAGTATTTTTTTTACAATGTAAATTCTTTAAGTGATTGTGAAATATAAGTCTCTATTTCTATTGAGAATTGGTTTTTTACAAGTGTTTGAACAAATTTTCACATACATACGCAGATCTACCCAAGGAAAAAAAACAAAGCATGAAGCAATTCAAAAAGCAGATACATAATACTATAATCCAATATCCAAAATCTGTCATATTGAATTGAAACGAATAATACCCGGCAAGCGTGATTAAAAATATAGTCTAATTAAGAAAGAAAGCTTGTAATAAACTCACATAAGAAAAAAGAGAACTCTACTGTTAACTGAAAAAGAGAAAAGAAGTACCTCAGCAAATCGAGAAAGAATGTCTTCTTAGAACAAACTTGAGCAAGCAGTACAAATATAGCAGCCCAACAATCAGTTTCACAGACGAGTTGATGAATAATCAGTTTCGCAGACCAGATGACGAACAATCAGTTTCGCAGACGTCGACGATTTCGCAGACCACGAGTTGACGATTTCGCAGACGACGATCGAGACCCGCTCTAATGCTAGCGACGGAGATTAGGGCAAAATATTTTAAGCGGTAAACAGAGGTTTTGGGAATACAGAGTTTAATTTTATTTTTAGAACCTTTTAGTTTTTTTGTTTTGGCGCCTAATTTTCAGATAATAATATTTTTTTAATATTTTGGTATGAGATTTGGCGCCACTCTCTCCCACTCAAGCCCTCTCAATTATAATTTCGGACCAGCTACTATTTTTTTTAGGGACCAGATTTATTACCTTCCCAATAAAATAAAGCATTAAGGACCACAATATAATCTCGTCCTAGTACATATATTATATGCGATGGGATTATTAACTCGTCCCTAAAGGTTGGTCTTAAATAAGGCTTTTTCTTGTAGTGCTAGTATATGAATGAAATCATATTCATAGACGGTCAGTTACTAAATAACAACCACATAAGTCCATTTGACTAATACGATTGTAGTCATAGAAACTTCCGTTTATATATCGTGGTTGTTATTTAGTAGTATTCATTCCGATGTAGTCATAGGACCTTCCGTTTATATATCGTGATTGTAGTTAGTAATGTCATACGTTCATACTAGGACGCATCGGCATACGACAACCACACCCTACATTAGTAAACATGAGTGGTTGTAGTGTCATATGACTCCCAATCTGTTATGACTAAATTTTAGATTGTCATAATAGTGAGACATGAAGGTTAATGTCCAATGTCATAATATTTTAATCAATATATTTGACTAACTAGTGTTGGACAACGACTAAATCATTGTAATTCGTCTATGACATTGCATTGCATTTAGTTATCGGAGACCATTAAATTGGACGACTAATTAGGGTTTTTATATCTGGTGTGTCAATGTTGCGATTGGATATACAAAACTAAAGCACAACTAGAATATCTAATCGTATTAGTAATGCTTTTTATCTACTAATAAATTAAATAAATGATATTGTTCAGGACGCATCTCCTATATGTTATTGGGAACAATAGTTATAGTGGTGATGTAATTAGGTGTCATAAATAGGAAAGTTATTTGGTATTGGCATTGCGGATATGCACATCTATGACAACCACTTCTATATGGTATGCATAGTAATTTAGATAGGGTGCCATACCTAATACAAATATATATAACTCTTATTCTTTTTCAGTGGTATTACATATAAACTATGGGAGTACCAAGGGCATATTTTATATAAATTGGGAACATTACTATAGCAAATAACATCAATAAAATTTCTAGTACGTATTGTCACCAAGTCTGCAAATATAACTGAATTAGTTGTCACGACCCGGATTTTCTCCCAACATCGGGATCATGATCGCGCCTACTCGTGGTAGCTAGGCAAGCCACTGTATTCATACTATCCTGTTTTTAATAATATTTCATAATTAATTTATCATCAAACCATAACTTTAATTAAATAAGTGCGGAATACTTTATCGAAATAGTATTAAGCAGTTTCAAGGTAAAACCATACTAAAATCCTCTACCCAAGACGTGGAGTCACCAACTCACGAACTACTACTGAATACTACACATAAAAGTCTGAAAGAAATATAACATAATCTGTTTGTCTCGGAACAAAGAGACTACAGCTAGTAACATAAGTAAAGAGAGAGACGTCGGGCCTGCGAACGTCTGCAAGCTACCTCGGTCCCAAATATGATCAACTCCCACGCAAAATATTTACTGCTGCTGCTCCTGATCGTAACCTGGACCTGTGCAAAAACGCATAGAAGTGTAGTATCAGCACAACCGACCCCATGTGCTGGTAAGTGCCTGGCCTATCCCGGCGAAGTAGTGACAAGCCTTGGACCAGACACCCACATAAACCTGTGCAGTTCAATATATATGTATACCACAAAATAACGAGAAGTAACCAAGTAATAACACAATAAGGAATATCTTAAAAGAACTCAACAATTAAACAACAGTTAATAAGTTCACAAGGGAAAACAAGGTATAATGGAAAAACAAGTAATATCAAGTCAAGGAGTAGCAAGTAGTTGCACGGCATCACCCTTCGTGCTTTTACTCTCATCCTCACCAAATAAGCAAATAAAGTGTACGGCATCACCCTTCGTACTTTTACTCTCATCCTCACATCCATGGTACGGCATGATCCTTCGTACATGGTTCAATAACAAGGCACGGCATGATCCTTCGTGCATAATCAATAAAACATGGCACGGCATTAACCTTCGTGCATAATCAATAAAACATGGCACGGCATTAACCTTCGTGCATAATCAATAACAAGGCACGGCATTAACCTTCGTGCATAAATAATAAATCATGGCACGGCATCACCCTTCGTGCATTATCACTCTTCCTCACCCAAATAACAATCACGGTTAAGGGCAGAGAAAGAAAACAACAAATCATGAACCGTCCCGGCAAGGGACACAATAATCATTTCAACAAAGTCCCTGCAAGGGCAATCAATATCTCACTTCACAACAAGTCCCGACAAGGGAGAACAATAACAATTCTACAACCCGGCAAGGATTCAACAATTTATCTTCAAATGTGTCTTACAACAAGTATTAACAACGACTCACGGTCATGCTAGACGCCAGCATATGGATGCTCGTCACCACAGCCCATACACCGCACTCGATCACATAGCACATAGCACATAATCCTATTCCCTCAAGCTAGGATAGAACAAACACTTACCTCGAATGTTTACGAACAATTCAATCCGTGACAATGCCTTTTCCTTTCAAATTTGGCTCCAATTCAATCGTATCTATACACAATTGATTTAATATCATCAATACTACTCAACAAACTAATTCATAAGGCCAATTACAACTTTTACAACATTCTGCCCGGAATAGTGAATTTCGACCCCGGGCCCACATGGTCGGAACTCGGGGTTCGGACCAAAATCCGGTTACCCATCCCCCACGAGTTCAAGTATATGATTTGTTTCAAAATCGGACCTCAATTCGAGGTCCAATTTCCCAATTTATAAAAAACCCTATATTCTACCAAAAACAAGAAATTCTACCATGAAAACCTTTGATTTCTATTGAAAAGCATGTTTAATGATGTTAGGAATTGAAAGAATTAAGTAATAAGTGACTTACAATTGTTTTGAAGAAGAGGGAGTCCGTGAAGAATCGCAAATGGGTATTTTTGGGTTGTGAAATGTGAAAAATGAAGCTGGAAATCGTGATTTACAGGTCTCTGTGTTCGCATTTGCGAACATGGGTTAGCAATTGCGAACCCCGACCAATTTCTGGAGTTTGAAGAATAAGCTAAGGCTGGGAAGTTCGCATTTGCGAACTTTTGTTCGCATTTGCGAAGCCAAGGCAATTTTGGGGCCTTCGCATTTGCGAACTTTGTTCGCATTTGCGAACAAGGCTGGGCTGAGGGGCCTTCGCATATGCGAAGAATGCTTCGCATTTGCGAAGAATGCCTTTACACTGAAGGCCTCGCATTTGCGAGGTTTGGTTCGCATTTGCGAACCCAAATGGTCCTGGGCACCCTTCGCATTTGCGATCAAGTGTCCGCATTTGCGAACCCTGCCTTGATCTGCCACCTTCGCAATTACGAGATATTCTTCGCAATTGCGAAGCCAACAGCTGGGTGAAAAACCAGCAGTGCAAAAATTCAGAATTTAATCCAACCGGCCTATCAAATCTTTACCCGAGCCCCCGGGCTCCAAACCAAACATGTACACAACATCAAAAATACATTACGAACTTGTTCGTGCGATCACATCGCCAATATCACATCGTTTTCATCAAATCAAGCCTCAAGTTCATGATTTTCATACTTTTGGTTTTCAAAACTTTCAAACTTGGAACTCAAGGTCCAAAACATATCAAACGACATCCGAATGTCACCAAACTTTGCAGAAAGCACATATATAATATTTAAGACTTGTACTGGGCATCGGAACCAAAATACGAGCCCGATGCCAAGGTCAATTAATTCATTTTCCTTTAACAATTACATCAAAAACAATTTCGCAGAAAAATTCATAACTTGGGCTCTAGGCCTCAGAATTCGACTCCGGACGCATGTCCAAGTCCCATATTTTCCTACGGACCTTTCGGGACCATCCAATCTCGGGTCCGGGTCCGTTTACCAAAAATGTTGACCGAAGTCAACAATATCAATATTAATATCATTTTTATCCAAATTTCTCATAGAATTCATATTTTCTATCACAAAATCTTTCCGGCTACATGCTCTGATCGTGCACGTAAATCGAGGCAACATGGAATGAGGTTTTCAAGGCCTCAGAAGCTCGAAATGATTAATAAAATAAGTGATGACCCTTTGGGTCGTCACATTCTCCACCTCTAAAACAACCTTTCGTCCTCGAACGGACAAAAGAAAGAAGTACCCGAGTCAAGAAACAAATGTGGGTAGCGGCTCCGCATATCAGACTCCGACTCCCAGGTCGATGCCTCAGGAGGATGACCTCTCCACTGGACACGCACAGAAGGATAACTCTTCGACCTCAACTGTCGAACCTGCCGGTCTAGAATGGCCACCGGCTCCTCCTCGTAAGATAGATCATTGTCCAATTGGACGGTGCTGAAGTCTAATACATGTGTGGGATCGTCGTGGTATCTCCGAAGCATAGATACATGAAAAACTGGATGAACGGCTGATAAGCTAGGCGGCAAAGCTAGCCTGTAAGCCACTCCTCCCACTCTGTCTAGAATTTCAAATGGGCCAATATACCTAGGGCTGAGCTTGCCCTTCTTCCCGAACCTCATCACGCCCTTCATAGGCGACACTCGGAGCAATACTCGCTCACCAACCATGAAATATACATCTCGAACCTTACGATCCGCATAAGTCTTCTGCTTGGACTGAGCTGAACGCAATCTCTCTTGAATAGTCTTGACCTTATTCAAGGCCTCCTGAACTAAGTCTGTACCCAACAACCGAGTCTCTCCCGGTTCAAACTATCCAACTGGTGATCGACATCGCCTACCATACAACACCTCATACGGGACCATCTGGATGCTAGACTGGTAGCTGTTATTGTAAGCGAACTCTGCTAATGGCAGAAACTGGTCCCACGAGTCTCCAAAATCAATAACGCAGGCTCGAAGCATGTCCTCTAGAATCTGTATAGTCCTCTCGGGCTGGCCGTCTGTCTGAGGATGAAAAGCTGTACTCAACTGGACCTTGGTGCCTAACTCCTACTGGACCGCTCTCCAAAACTACGAGGTAAACTGCGTACCCCGATCTGAGATAATAGATAACGGCACCCCATGAAGACGAACAATCTCCCTGATGTAAATCTCTGCTAACCTCTCTGATGAGTAAGAGATAGATACTGGAATAAAGTGTGCTGACTTGGTCAGCCTATCAACAATGACCCAAATAGCATCAAATTTCCTCCGAGTCAAAGGAAGTCTAGTAACGAAGTCCATAGTGATCCGCTCCCATTTCCACTCGGGAATTTCAATCCTCTGGAATACACCACCAGGTCTCTGGTGCTCATATTTCACCTGCTGACAATTTAGACACCGAGTGACATACGCAACGATATCTTTCTTCATTCTGCGCCACCAATAGTGTTGTCGTAAGTCCCGGTACATCTTCTCGGTGCCCGGGTGAATAGAATACCGCGAACTATGGGCCTCTGCTAAGATTAACTCTCGAATTCCTTCGACATTGGGCACACAAACTCGACCCTGCAATTTCAATACCCCATCATTATCTAGATTTACCTGTGTGGCACCTCCCCGCTGTACTGTATCTCCCAAATCACGCAAATGAGGATCATCAAACTGCCTCGCACGGATACGCTCTAATAAAGAAGAACGAGCGACCGTGCAGGCTAACACCCTGCTAGGCTCAGAAATGTCTAATCTCACGAACCGATTGGCTAAGGCCTGGACATCTAGAGCTAATGGTCTCTGACTGACCGGAATGTATGCAAGACTACCCATGTTGGCATACTTTCTACCCAATGCATCAGCCACCATATTGGCCTTACCTGGGTGATATAAGATAGTAACATCATAGTCTTTTAGCAATTCTAATCATCTCCGCTGTCGTAGATTCAACTCCTTTTGCTTGAACAAGTACTGTAGGCTTTTGTGATCAGTGTATACCTCACACGTCACACCATATAGATAATGCCTCCAGATCTTCAAGGCATGAACCACTGCTGCTAACTCAAGATCATGAACTGGATAATTCTTGTCATGTATTTTTAACTTCCTTGAAGCATAAGCGATAACCTTACCATCCTACATCAATACCGCTCCAAGCCCTGTACGAGATGCGTCACAATAAACTGTATAAGGCCCTGCACCCGTAGGTAGTATCAACACTGGCGCGGTGGTCAAGGCTGTCTTGAGCTTCTGAAAGCTCGCCTCACACTCCTCTGACCACTGGAACTGGACACCCTTCTGGGTCAACCCGGTCATCGGGGCTGCAATAGAAGAAAACCCCTCTACAAATCAACGATAGTAACCTGCCAATCCCAAGAAACTCCGGATCTCAGTCACTGAAGCTGGTCGAGGCCAATTATGGACTGCCTCAATCTTCTTTGGGTCTACCTGAATACCTTCCACTGATACAATGTGACCCAGTAATGTTACCGAACTCAACCAGAACTCGCATTTAGAAAATTTGGCATATAGCTTGTTATCTTTCAGAGTCTGAAGAACCACTCTGAGGTGTTGCTCGTGCTCTTCCTGGCTGCGGGAGTATACAGGATGTCATCTATAAAGACTATCATGAACAGATCTAAGTAAGGCCTGAACACCCGATTCATCAACTCCATGAATGCTGCCGGGGCATTGGTCAACCCGAAGGACATGACCGAGAACTCATAATGCCCATATCTAGTGCGAAAGGCTGTCTTAGGAATGTTAGTCGCCCTGATCTTCAGCTGATGGTAGCCTGACCTCAAGTCTATCTTTGAGAATACCCTCGCTCCCTGGAGCTAGTCAAACAAATCATCAATCCTCGGCAGTGGATACTTATTCTTTATTGTCACTTTGTTCAATTGCCGGTAATCAATACACATCCGCATCGAGCCATCTTTCTTCTTTACAAATAATACAGGTGCTCCCCAGGGGGAAACACTGGGCCTGATAAAGCCTTTCTCAAGAAAGTCTTGCAACCGATCTTTCAACTCTTTTAATTCCGGCGGGGCCATACGATAGGGTGGAATAGAGATAGGCTGAGTGCCCGGTGCCAGATCAATACAGAAATCAATATCCCTGTCGGGTGGCATGCCCGACAGGTCTGAAGGAAAAACCTCGGGAAACTCCCGTACAATAAGGACTGACTCAATGGAAGGAACCTCTACGCTGGAATCACGAACATAAGCCAGATAAGCTAGACACCCCTTCTCGACCATGCGTCGAGCCTTAACATAGGAAATAACGGTGCGAACGGAGTGGCTTGAGGTACCTTTCCACTCTAGTCGGGGTGATTCTGGCAAGGCCAAGGTCACAGTCTTAGCATGACAATCTAGAATAGCATTGTATGGGGACAACCAGTCCATCCCCAATATGACATCAAAATCCACCATATCCAAAAGCAACAGATCAACACGGGTCTCAAGACCCCTAAATATAACTACGCACGAATGATGCACCCGGTCGACTACAATGGAGTCACCCACCGGTGTAGCCACATAAACTGGAATATCCAGAGCATAGCTGGGCACGGCCAAATACGGTGCAAAGTAGGAAGACACATATGAATATGTAGATCCAGGGTCCAATAATACTGAAGCACCTCTGCCACACACAAGAATGGTACCTGTAATCACGGCATCCGATGCCTCTGCCTCTGGCCTGGTCGGTAAAGCATAGAATCGGGGATCAACACCTCCCTATCCGAGCCGCGTCTCTAGGACGACCATCAACCGGCCGACCTCTACCTTCGGCTGGACGGTCTCCACCTCTACGGTCTCGACCTCCGCCTCTATAATCTCTACCCCCGCCTCGGCTGGCTGGGCAGGCTGAGGGTCAGCTGGGGCCTACTGAATCATAGGACGAGGACCCCGCTGCCGAGAGTTGCCCGTTGCTCGAGGGCAGGTCTGATAAAATGACTCGGGTCACCACAACCGTAGCAACTCTTGGATCGATAGGGCTGCTGGCCCCGACGACCTTAATGGCCTCCACGAACACTCGAAGAGGCCGAGCATTAATAGGAGGTCGATCCGAATAATGCCCACGAAACCCACGATCACTTGGTCCACCCTGCGAAGCCTGAAGGGCGAAATGGAAAGGCTTGGAAGACGGCCTCTGTCAAAAGATTCTCCGCCACCGGAAGAAGAACCACTAAACCTCGCCTAAATGACGAGGCCTCTTGTGCGAAGAATAACCACCTTCCCGAGCAAGAGCCATCTCAACTCGCGTGCTACATTAGTCGCCTCCGAAATGATATGTCACTCCCCACGCCCGTAGCCATCTGGAGTCTAATCGGATGATTAAGCCCATCTATAAACTCGCGGACCCTCTCCCGCTCAGTGGGAAGTATCACTACTGCATGACGAGCCAAATCAACAAATCTCGTCTCATACCGAGTGACCGTCATAGTGCCCTGATGGAGGCGCTCAAACTGCCTCCAAAGTGCATCCCGCTGAGTATCAAGGAGAAACTTCTCCAGAAATAGCTCTGCAAACTGATCCCATGATAAAGCTGGGGACCCTGCTGGTCGAGTCAAGCAATAATCCCTCCACCGAGTCTTGGCGGATCCTGAAAGCCTGAATGTACAGAAGTCAACTCCATTTGACTCCACGATCCCCATAGTCTTAAGAATCTCATGGAAACTGAATAAGAAATCGTGAGGATCATCTGATGTGGCACCGCTGAAAGTAGTGGTAAACAGCTTGGAGAACCGATCAAGTCTCCATAAGGAATCAGAAGTCATGGCCGCTCCATCTCCGGCCTGAGTTGTGGTACCTGACTGAGTGGCTACAGCTGGCTGAACCACTGGTGCCTAAGGCTGAGGAGCTACTGGATCTAGAGTACGAGCCATAGGAGTACGGGCCCCTCCTCCAGCCTGAGAAGCGGCTGGTGCAACCTGATAATAAGCCTGCTCTGGCAACGCTGTCCATAAATCCCGCTATCCCGACCAAAGCCTCCCGAAGATCCGGGGTAAATAAAGCCTCTCCTAGGACCTGAGCTGGGCCCACTGGAGCTGCTGGGACTGGAACCTCCTCGTCAATCTCAATATGAGGCTCCACCTCTGGAGTAGCTGCCGGGGGCTGAGCTCTGCCCCTACCACGGCCTTTGATACGGCCTCGGCCCCTGCCCCTCACGGGAGCTGCCTAGGGCTCGGGCTGCTGGTCAGCGGATGAAGAAGCTCGTGTCCTCACCATCTGCGAAAGGACAGAATAAAAGTTCAATCGGTATTTGAGGAACAAGTCGCACGACAAGAAAGAACAAATGAGAGACTCTTTCCTAACTCAATAGACTCTGGAGGACAAGTACGGACGTCTCCGTACCTACCTCTCAAACTCTACTAAGCTTGTTCGTGAGTGGTGAGACCTATGTAACCTAGAGCTCGATACCAACTTGTCACGACCCGGATTTTCCCCCAACATCGGGATCGTGATGGCGCCTACTCGTGGTAGCTAGGCAAGCCACTGTATTCATACTATCCTGTTTTTAATAATATTTCATAATTAATTTATCATCAAACCATAACTTTAATTAAATAAGTGCGGAAGACTTTATCGAAATAGTATTAAGCAGTTTCAAGGTAAAACCATACTGAAATCCTCTACCCAAGACGTGGAGTCACCAACTCACGAACTACAACTGAATACTACACATAAAAGTCTGAAAGAAGTATAACATAATCTGTTTGTCTCAGAACAAAGAGACTACAGCTAGTAACATAAGTAAAGAGAGAGACGCCGGGCCTGCGAACGTCTGCAAGCTACCTCGGTCTCAAATATGATCGACTCCCATGCAAAAGATTTACTGCTGCTGCTCCTGATCGTAACCTGGACCTGTGCAAAAATGCACAGAAGTGTAGTATCAGCACAACCAACCCCATGTGCTGGTAAGTGACTGGCCTATCCCGGCGAAGTAGTGACAAGCCTAGGACCAGACACCCACATAAACCTGTGCAGTTCAATATATATGTATACCACAAAATAATGAGAAGTAACCAAGTAATAACACAATAAGGAATATCTCAAAAGAACTCAATAATTAAACAACAGTTAATAAGTTCACAAGGGAAAACAAGGTATAATGGAAAAACAAGTAATATCAAGTCAAGGAGTAGCAAGTAGTTGCACGGCATCACCCTTCGTGCTTTTACTCTCATCCTCACCAAATAAGCAAATAAAGTGTACGGCATCACCCTTCGTACTTTTACTCTCATCCTCACATCCATTGTACGGCATGATCCTTCGTACATGGTTCAATAACAAGGCACGGCATGATCCTTCGTGCATAATCAATAAAACATGGCACGGCATTAACCTTCGTGCATAATCAATAAAACATGGCACGACATTAACCTTCGTGCATAATCAATAACAAGGCACGGCATTAACCTTCGTGCATAAATAATAAATCAAGGTACGGCATCACCCTTCGTGCATTATCACTCTTCCTCACCCAAATAACAATCACAGTTAAGGGCAGAGAAAGAAAACAACAAATCATGAACCGTCCCGACAAGGGACACAATAATCATTTCAACAAAGTCCCTGCAAGGGCAATCAATATCTCACTTCACAACAAGTCCCGACAAGGGAGAACAATAACAATTCTACAACCCGGCAAGGATTCATCAATTTATCTTCAAATGTGTCTCACAACAAGTATTAACAACGACTCACGGTCATGCTAGACGCCAGTGTATGGATGCTCGTCACCACAGCCCATACACCGCACTCGATCACATAGCACATAGCACATAATCCTATTCCCTCAAGCTAGGATAGAACAAACACTTACCTCGAATGTTTACGAACAATTCAATCTGTGACAATGCCTTTTCCTTTCAAATTTGGCACCAATCCAATCGTATCAATACACAATTGATTTAATATCATCAATACTACTCAACAAACTAATTCATAAGGCCAATTAAAACTTTTACAACATTCTGCCCGAAATAGTGAATTTTGACCCCGGGCCCACATGGTCGGAACTCGGGGTTCGGACCAAAATCCGGTTACCCATCCCCTCACGAGTTCAAGTATATGATTTATTTCAAAATCGGACCTCAATTCGAGGTCCAATTTCCTAATTTATGAAAAACCCTATATTCTACCAAAAACAAGAAATTCTACCATGAAAACCTTTGATTTCTATTGAAAAACATGTTTAATGATGTTAGGAATTGAAAGAATTAAGTAATAAGTGACTTACAATTGTTTTGAAGAAGAGGGAGTCCGTGAAGAATCGCAAATGGGTGTTTTTGGGTTGTGAAATGTGAAAAATGAAGTTGGAAATCGTGATTTACAGGTCTCTGTGTTCGCATTTGCGAACATGGGTTCGCAATTGCGAACCCCGACCAATTTCTGGAGTTTGAAAAATAAGCTAAGGCTGGGAAGTTCGCATTTGCGAACTTTTGTTCGCATTTGTGAAGCCAAGGCAATTTTGGGGCCTTCGCATTTGCGAACTTTGTTCGCATTTGCGAACAAGGCTGGGCTGAGGGGCCTTCGCATATGCAAAGAATGCTTCGCATTTGCGAAGAATGCCTTTACACTGAAGGCCTCGCATTTGCGAGGTTTGGTTCGCATTTGCGTACCCAAAGGGTCCTGGGCACCCTTCGCATTTGCGATCAAGCGTTCGCATTTGCGAACCCTACCTTGATCTGCCACCTTCGCAATTGCGAGATATTCTTCGCAATTGCGAAGCCAACAGCTGGGTGAAAAACCAGCAGTGCAAAAATTCAGAATTTAATCCAACGGCCTATCAAATCTTTACCCGAGCCCCCGGGCTCCAAACCAAACATGTACACAACATCAAAAACACATTACGAACTTGTTCGTGCGATCACATCGCCAATATCACATCGTTTTCATCAAATCAAGCCTCAAGTTCATATTTTCATACTTTTGGTTTTCAAAACTTTCAAACTTGGAACTCAAGGTCCAAAACATATCAAACGACATCCGAATGTCACCAAACTTTGCAGAAAGCACATATATAATATTTAAGACTTGTACCGCGCGTCGGAACCAAATTACGAGCCCGATGCCAAAGTCAATTAATTCATTTTTCTTTAACAATTACATCAAAAATAATTTCACAGAAAAATTCATAACTTGGGCTCTATGCCTCAGAATTCAACTCTGGACGCATGTCCAAGTACCATATTTTCCTACGGACCTTTCGGGACCATCCAATCTCGGGTCCGGGTCCGTCTACCAAAAATGTTGACCGAAGTCAACCATATCAATATTAATATCATTTTTATCCAAATTTCTCATAGAATTCATATTTTCTATCACAAAATCTTTCCGGCTACATGCTCGGATCGTGCACGTAAATCGAGGTAACATGGAATGAGGTTTTCAAGGCCTCAAAAGCTCGAAATGATTAATATAATAAGTGATGACCCTTTGGGTCGTCACATTAGTCATACAATTAGTATTGCAATCCATACGTGACCCACCTTGTAATATTGGTAACGTTGCTATCAATGTGATATTCGCGTATTAGGAAAATGTTAATTCATATTCATCAATATATGAAGTTATATCGAAAGTTATTGACCATAGCTATTCAGTGAGGCGTCCATTAAATGTATGCTACTATCAATTAATAATGTAAAAATGTAGGATATCACTTATTCACGAAATATTCCTCAGTAGGACCTAATAAGCTTATTGTATTCTAGATTGTAAAATTTTCTATTATTTTCTATTATGGTTGTCATAGGCCGATTCGTCTTAGTATATGAATGAAATTATATTTATTCACGGTCAATTACTAAATAGCAACCACGATATATAAACGGAAGTTCCTATGACTACAATCGTATTACATTACTCTCAATCTGTTATGACTACAATCATATTAGTCAAATATACTTATGTGGTTGTCGTAGGCTGATGCGTCCTAGTATATGAATGAAATAATATTCATTCACGGTCAATTGCTAAATACCACGATATATAAATGGGAATTAGAAATAGTCGTAGTATACTAATATTCCGATAATTTAAATACAATGTTACGTATCCTAATTTGGTATGACTCCCTATTTCCGTTAAGGCTGGTCGAATCTTGTTGTAGGCTATGATGTATTTTCTGTTATTTACTTATTTTTAACTAATAATAACTAATGATTATACGTATAGTTTTCCCTAAGTTCATACTAGGACTTAACTATATGTTATTACCCTATAGAATTAATATTGGTTATTCCAGATTCCTCCCGATATAGTTAATACAAATATTGACCCTAATACCGTATTGATGGAAATGGCTTACAGCATAATTCAATATATGAATATGAATATGAAAGTATGACACACAATCATCATGACACCCAATAACAATGCACGATTTTTCTTTTGTCAATGGACATATGTGGTTGTCGTAGGCCGACGCGTCTTAGTATATGAATGAAATTATATTCATAGACGGTCAATTACTAACTAACACCCACGATATATAAATGGAAGTTCCTATGACTACAATCGTATTAGTCCAATGGACTTATGTGGTTGTCATAGGCCGATGCGTCCTACTACAATCGTATTACATTACTCCCAATCTGTTATGACTACAATTGTATTAGTCAAATGGACTTATGTGGTTGTCGTGGGCCGATGTGTCCTAGTACATGAATGAAATAATATTCATTCACGGTCAATTACTAACTACAATCGTATTAGTCAAATGGACTTATGTGATTGTCGTAGGCCGATGCGTCCTAGTATATGAATGAAATAATATTACGATTTTAATTACAATTTTATATGCTTTTGGGAGTCAATACGACAGAAAATACATATGTAGTCCTAGTGACAATCATCGGCCTACGTAGAATTCGTATAAGAATATTATATTGGGATAATTAGGTAACCACATAAAATTAATAGAGTCTCACGTATGACTTATATACCAGTAATATTTAAATTATGATATGCATGTTTTTATTGGTTATCATATCTAAATGCATGAAGTCAAAATTATCTTTGGAGATAAAATTTGCTTCAGCATTTTTTTCTGTCCTTTTTCAAGGAGGTAACAGGAGTTATAGTTTGAAGCCTGGATCAGAAGATTTGTTCTAGAATAATGATCAGACTACGATATATGTCATAACATATGGTATCAAATGAATATGCCATATACTAGGGTCAATATTTGTATTTTGGACAACCTTAAGCCATCGTATAAATTACCACACTAACCATGAGATTATTATGTGTGGTATCAATTCCGTATTTGTCAGTCGCATATAGATACATTACAAATAATACCAGTTTGGAGTAGTTATGTGGAGATAGGCATAACTAAGTCTAGCCATTTATGTAATCATAATTTGTGACACTATACGATTTTGGAAGGGTAAAAAGGCCTACGACGATCAAATACAAAATTTATATGAATCCAAGGTAAAAAAGGGAGCTTACCAATATCAGGATCATCTCCGTGACCATAACTGTCACGCCATCTCCACATGTCAATGTATACAAAAACTTAATTACATAAAGGGTAATTACAAGATATATTGTAAATATCGATTACTAACTACAATCACGAACTATTAGTGTACTACGACTATAGTCATAACGGATTGGGAGTATCCACTTCATGTCATAAATCTTGTAGCAATACCATGGTTAAGATAACATATCGTATTGAATAACTACAATCGTATTAGTCAAATGGACTTATGTGATTGTCGTAGGCCGATGCGTCCTATCACCATCTGCAACCCCCATCAACTTCAGGTGTCACAACATCATACCCGCAGTTGGCACGAGCCTTGCGAGCCTTTACTCACACTTTTTCGTAAGCAACTTCGATTACGGTGCTTGCCTCCAACAAGTTCTTGAATATGTCCCGTTGGGCTTCGGCTTAGACCTAGAGCTCATGAAGCTGGCGGGGAACGACAGCACGGGACGGTCCAGTGTGAGACCTTAGCCGATGGTTCTCCGCCTCTAAAACCGCAACTTGATCTGCTAAAATCGAAGCCTCTTGATCAATCGTGCCAATCTGCTCCTCGATCCTCGCCTCCATAAGGGTCGTTGTCGCCCTTTCCGGTTCTTGCTGGGATTGGAGAACGCGAATCGTATTCTCTACGGTCGCCACTTTCGCCGAAGTTTCAGACCATGCTCTCTCAATACGCTCTAGATTGCCAACCTTGCTCTCCATCGCAGTCAACTTCCCTCTCCACTCTTCGCCTATCTCTTCGATTCAAATCCGGCTCTGATCCATCTCCAACTGTGCCGACATCAGCTTCTAATGGTTCAAGTAGGGTGATCTAAGACAGAAAGGAGGGGGCATGCATTTGGACAGTAATACTGTAACGACCCGGCTCGTCGTTATGGGAATTACCACCCCGTTATGTTGCATTAACATATATTATGCTTCTATATCAGTGTTAGAACCTATCGGGTGAGTTGGGAGTGAATTGAATTGAAAATGAAGCAAATTGCATGTTTGAAGTAAGTTTGAAAATGGAAAGTCAACCTAGAGTTGACTATCGAGTTAGAGTGCTCGAAATCGGATTCTGATGATTCGACTAGTTTCGGGGGATCATTTATGACTTAGGAGAGCAATCGGAAATGAATTTGGAGATCCGGTGTAGAAATAGGCTTGAATTGGCTAAGGTTGAATTTTGGCGAAATCCGAATGGTAGGTGAGATTTTGATCCGGGAGTCGGAATGGAATTCCGACAGTTGCAGTAGCTCCGTTAAGTGATTCTGGATGTGGCTGCAAAAGTTCAGGTCATTCGGACATCGTTTGGTCGGGTTTTTGATGGAATGTGTAATTCGGAAGTTTTGAAGAAACTTAGGCTTGAATCTGTGTGGAATTGGTGATTTTGACGTTTAGGATGGTATTTTTATGATTGGAACAAGTTCGTATCGTGTTTTGGGGTATGTTGGTGGTTTTCGTTGGGGTCCCGGGGGCCTCGGGGTGAATCTGGACCATCATCCGGCATTTGGAAGCAAGAAATGGTCTGCTGTAAATTGCAGATCACTAGGCATAAAATAAGCCTTCGCGTTCGCGAAGGCAAGTGCCGCGTTCGCGTAGGCCGGGGTCAGTGGTCATCGCGTTCGCGAGGGGTGGTAACGCGTTCGCGTACGAGGGAGTTGGAACGCATCGCGTTCGCGTGGAATTAGGCCGCGATCGCGAAGAAGGAATAGGCGAACCCACGCGTTCGCGTGAGAGCCGACGCGTTCGCGTAGAGGAAAAAATCCGGGCTGAGGGAGAATGGTCTTCGCGGACGCGTGACAGTGTATCGCGTTCGCGATGAAGGACTGGAATAAGGCATCGCATTCGCGTGAGAGGCGTCGCGAACGCGATGAAGGAATTGTCCAGGCAGTAAGTTTAATTACAGAACCAGTCGCGGGTTTCATAACCCAAAACCCCATTTTTGAGCCCTAGAGAGAAGAAATCACGGGAAAACGCTGGGAAATCATCGGGTATTCATCGGAAGTAAGTTTCTTGACTCAAAAATATCATTTTATGGTAGAATTAACATCAATCTTCATGAATTTGGGTAGAAATTGTGAAGGATTGTGGCCTAGTTATTGAAAACGAAAATTTGGGTTTTGAAAGGCCAATCGAACTCCGATTTTGGTAAATTTTACATGTACGGACTCGTGGCGAGACGAGGGTTCTGGAAATATGTGTTTCGAGATTTTTCGAGATGTGGGCCCGGGCTCGGGTTTTGCAAATTTCGTGATTTTTGATATTTTTCGAGTTCTTTCGATTGGGTTATGTTCCATTAGCCTATTTTGATATATTTGTACTGATTTTGGCTAGTTTGGACGTGCGTGGACGCCGGTTCGAGGAGCTAAGGCGTCGCGGGCATGAGTTTTCGTCGGTTCGAGGTGGGTAATACTTGTAAAAGATGTTCTGAGGGTTAGTAAATCCCGGACTTGCATAGTGCTGTGTTGAGGTGACCTGCACGCTGAATAACGGGCGTGGGGTAGACCACCATTGGGGATCGTGACTTGGTCCGTCCCGCGTAATAATAATAATACCTAATTGTTAAAATGAATTGGACTAATTATCATGCTTGGGCTTCGTGCCGACTATTTGAATCCTTCAAGGATTGGTATCACTATTTTGATAACACTGTGCATATTTTATTCTAAATTTAAGGTTTAAAATGGAATTATCGCTATTCAGCATTTTTATAAGGTTATGAAAAACTTGAACAAGGTCTTAATAACATTTTTTGTTGTGAGCTAATATGATATTGTTGCCCGTAGGGCTTTCTTGATTATTTGTTAGACTGATTGGGGCCGAGGGCCATATGTTAGGGCATGACATTTCATGTGAGCATATGCATACACATGCATGGATCGGACTGCACGCCGCAGTGGTATATGGATCGGGCCGCGCGCCGCAGCAGGTGTGATATTGATATTGTGCTTGGGCTGTAGGAGCCCCTCCGGAGTCTGGACACCCCCAGTGAGCACGGGTACCCAAAAGGATCGGGCTACACGCCGTAGCGGTCATATGCATTGCATGGCATACATACATTGGTTTACGTGTACTACGTGGCATAGCATTTACCACTCATACATTACTGGTACACATGCATTAGTTGCTTTATTGACCAGATCTCCTGGTGTAAATTGATAAGGAGTCCTGAGCCCGAGGGGCTGATTTGAGTGCGGACTTGCACTGTTTGAGATTGTTCCAGGTATGGGTATGTTATCATGAAAGAAAGTAGCTAAAATTGAGATTTCTAATAATCTATTCACATATGCTAGGAAAGAAATAAAATGATAGTGTTTTGAAGTTTAATGATAGTTATGTAATGTGTAGCAATAGATAGTGCCTTGCGTGGTTTTCTTCCCTTCAGCATTATTTACTTTTATTACCGCTGAGTTGGAAGTACTCACACCCGACTCCCTGCACCTTGTGTGCAGATCCAGGTACATCACAGCAGAGTTGATTCTATTGCGGCTCGGGAGTGCTTTTGGACAGTCGAGGTAGCTGCCAGCGTTCGCAGGACCTGATTCTCCAGTTTGTCTATATTTTGTTCTGATCATCCCACACTTGTGCACAGTTATATTCACTATTTACACTTGTATATTCCGTAGAGGCTCATGACTCTTGACCCTTCGGTCTATGGGAGTTGGCACGTGTTGGGACTTGGTTCCCTGTTTTTAATATGTATCTATCACTATTGAATTATTTCCGTATGCTTAAATTGGATAAAGTGAGCTTATGGCTCCGTGATTGTTGTTAATTGGTCAGGCTGGCCTAGCAGTGTGCTGGGCGCCATCACGACTGGATTTGGGGTCGTGACAAGTTGGTATCAGAGCCTAGGTTTACTAGGCCTCATGAGTCTTGAGCCGGTTAGTAGAGTCTTGTGGATCGGTACGGGGACGCCTGTACTTATCCTCGGGAGGTTGCGAACCTTTAGGAAACACTTCACACTTCTTGGAATTCTTATCGTGCGTACTTGATTCAGCTTGAGATATAATTTTTGAAGTTCCTTCCACACGTCCGTGTACGCATCGAGCGCTCAGTAATATAATTGACTTACGGCTTGCGATTCCCCGGTCGAGGGGCGAGTGAGTTCATTTT